>SJXQ01005552.1:30200-44167 GCA_006408695.1 Aepyceros melampus | reverse complement strand
GCATGTACAACTGTTGATTTTTCTTAAAAACAAAAATAACAATAGGAGCCATATTTTAAACATATTTACTCTCACCTCATTCTGAGCATCCATACTGTTCTAATCATATTTTTAATAAACAGCAATATGAATACATACTAAGTAAAAAAAACTTCACTTGGGTACCACCGGAAGTGCTGGCGTGCATAGGCCTCTGAACACGCTGATCTGAGACGTGCACGGACCTTTGCACACCCTGATCTGAAACGTATGAATGGGGATGACGATCCTGGGAGCTACAGAGGCTCAGGATGGTCTCAGAGCTGAAAGGGTCCACTTCAGGACTCTTAAAGGCGGAGCTCAAGGCTGGTTTCAGTGCTTGAGAGTCCACTGGCCGGGAAGCCACAGAGTGGGATCAACCAAAGGAATCCTGCGCAAAGGAGAAAACTAGCTTGGACTTGAGGATGAAACTGGCAAGGACCGACGGTGGCTCGAGGGTGCTGCGGGCTGCGGGAGGAGGCCGAAGGGAGCAGGGGTGGGGCACCGGGCGAGCAGGAAGGCTGAGTCACGTCCCAGTCGCGTACGAGCCGGCGTGGATTGCGTCCTGCAGCTAATTCACCTGGGCTGCGTGCGTCCCCGCCCTATTCCCTGCACCGTCGTAAAGCGCCAACCTCAGGGGCAGAGATGCTCTCGGACAGGTGGGGGAAGGGAAGCTAAAGAGCGGGGAAGCTCGGACTTCGCACTTCCTGGGGGTGGTGGCAGCTGTAGGAGAAAGAGTGTTTGAAATTAGCCTTTGTTGGAGGATTTTCTCAGCCTTCACTCTTCATCCGGAGCTGAATGCCTCCCTGACAGCTGAGAATGCTCAGTGCTTGAGACAGGTAAGGCCAGGGTCAGGGAGGAAAAAAATCAGGAATCAGGAGAGGAAAAAAAAAATTTTTTTTTTTAAGAAAAATAGTGCTTAGTGTTGAAAAAAGTGGAAATCTCATAAAAGCACACATGAAAACATCAGCTTTATGCCACCTCTACAGATAAATATTATAAATATTTTTATGTTTATTCTCAGCTCCTATATAGCTATGCTAAAAATAATTATATATTATGTATAATTATAGCATGTAATGATTTTAGAATAAGTGGAATCACACTGAATAAACACTTTTAGGACCTGATTTTTTCAGCACCTGAAAACAGTATTTTCTTTTACACCCTTATTTTTAATGGATTATTGTTCAGTTGCTGAGTTGTATCCAACTCTTTTGGACCCCATGGACTGCAGCATATCAGGTTTCCCTGTCCTTCACTGTCTCTTGGAGTTTGCTCAAACTCATGTCCATTGAGTTGATGATATAGTCATTTATTTAATTAATGTATCTATCGATTGATATTTAAGTTTCCAATTTTCCCCTATTATAAAAATTTTCTGTAATGTGTTTTTTTAATTGCAAAATCTTGGTGTTATTTCCTTTATCAAACCTAAAAATAAACAGCCAGTTATATTGCTAGCAGAAAAAAAGTTTTTGTTTTCTTTTTTTTCAGAATAGTAGAGAAATTGCAATTTGGAGCAAGAAAGCTATAGCAAAAGTCATAGGCAAGTCCAACAAAGGAGAGGAATGTTACTTGGTAGAGCAAAAGGAGGCAGTTGGGAGGAGTTAATTTGAAGAAAGTCCATTGGGGAAAAAGGAGAGTTCAGGCTGGAGGGCACTTTCCATTGGCTGAGCTGGTTGCTGGGCGAGGAAAATTCTTCCTATTGGGGTCTGTAATTGATGTGGAGTGGTAGCATGTGAGAGTTCTCCCTTCTGGCCACCCAACTTCATTAATTAAATTAATTAATTTAATAGCTTTTGGCCACACCACAGGGCATGTAGGATCTTGGTTCCCTGATCAGGGATCCAACCCATGCCCCTTGTAGTGGAAGTGGGCAGTCTTAACCTCTGCACCACCAGGGAAGTCCCTCAGCTTCATTTTAAATGAGGTTTCCTGGGAATTCCCTGGCAGTCCAAAGGTTAGGACCCGAGTGTTTACTGCTGAGGCCTTGCAGGCCAGCAAAAAAAAAAAAAAAAAAAGAGGTTTCCTTTCTTCTGTTTCACACTTTAAATAATTATTAGAAATGGAATTGAGAAGTCAAAGTATAATTTCAAAGACATGGTAAAAATTGTCAAATTCCCTTTCATAAACTGTGCCAATTTAAATTTCCTTCAGTAGCATGTGAAATTGCCTCTTGTCTCACTCACCTTGCCTGGGTATTATTATAAATTGGTCTTTACCCCACTCTCCCTAATACATTCAAGAAAGTAGATGGAGAACTAGAAACAATTTTTTTTTAAAGAACTAAGTGGAAATTCTAGAATTGAAAAATATAATTCCTTAAAAAAAACACAACTCTATAGATGGGATTGAATCTGTGTCACAGCAGTGAAAGCACTGAATCCCAACCACTGGACTGCCAGGGAATTCCCAGGTTAGATATAACAGAAGACAGGATTAGTAAACTGAAAGCTAAATGGGCAGAAAATACTCAGTCTGAAGGATGGAACTGGGGTTAGAGGGAAGATGGAAAATACAGAAAAGAGCATAAGAGAATATGGAATGTGATGTAAAGGTCTAAATACATTTAAAAGAGTGACTTGTTCAGAAGCAATAGATTAAGAGTTGTGGATCACAAATTTTACAATATTAGTAAAAAACATTCAACCACAGATTCAAGAAACTCTACAAATCTCCAGCAAAATAAATACCACCCCCCCAAAAAAAAATCGCTACCTGACCGCACTGTAGTAAAACTTGTGAAAACCAAAGTCAAAGATAATTTTGAAAAATTGTCTGAGAAGAAAAGACCATTACCTTCAGAGAAGCAAAATAATACATCTGATTTCAAGATAAATGATGCAATCCAAGAGAGGGTGCATGTCAAGAATACATGTAATAATCTTTTAAGGACTGAAAGAAAATAGCTGCCAATCTAGAATTTTATTCAGAGAAAAATATTCTTAAAAAATGTAGGTGGAGGGACTTCCCTGGTGGTCCAGTGGTTAAGACTGTGCACTTCCAATGCAGGGGGTGGGGTTTAATCCCTGTTCAAGGAAACTAAGATCCTATATGCAGGGTGGCTTGGCCAAAAAAAAAATGAAGGTGGAATGAAGTTTACAAATGAAAATAGAATTCACTGCTGAAAGAGCTTCACTAAAAGTCCCTAAATAAACAAATGAAACTGCTAAATAATGTTCTTTTTTTATTTTTAATTTTTACTGGGGGTAGAGGATGTTCTTTAGGCAGAATGAAAATGATACCTGTGGAAGCAAAATCATACAGGAATGAATGAATGACAGGAGGTAAATGAGTGGGGAAAATACATGAGTATTGATTGCATAAAATAAAAATAATATCTTTAGAGTTTAAAAATTCATAAAAATTAAAATACTTGATGAAAATAGAAAGCAGGAGGAGGATAAATGGAGTTAAATTGTAATATTCTTGCATTATTCTGGGAGTGGGATTGCTTGATAACCATTAAAGTGATAATAAAGCACTAAAAAAAAAGTATAATTAGGATAATGGAAAAAGCAATAATTAAAAAAATCTAATTCAAAAGAAGGTAAAAAAGGTTTAGAATAGGGACATTTCTTAAAAATGTCTTTGACTAATGGCATTTCTTCCATTATGAGCTTACCTATATCTTTACATAATACTCTATTTAGATATTTTCCTTCTGTGATTGATTTTAGATAGATATAAACTTAGGTAAATAGAAATATGTCCATGTGAATTTTCTTATACAGCTTAGTTTAAAATCTTTATGCCTTGTTTGTAACTCTAAGGTCTTGGTTTCTCCACTTGCTTGGATGTTATTGAAAACAGAATCGTCAAGTCTTAGGGTTTGCACCCCTGATGAGCTGAACTGAATTGAGGTCAAGGGACTAAGCAAACATGAAGTGCTGTATTGCTGTCATTTAGACAGCAAGGAGTTACCTGAATCAGTGATAAGAATAACAAATGGCGAGTGTTGAAGGGTAAAGAAGGAAGAGAAATAAACTGCTGGGAAAAACTACAGAAGTCCCCAAGAGAAGGTTTAGCCCTTGCAGACAAGTAAGTAGCTGCCTCTCTGAGATGGGATGCCTGGAGCAGAAACGTGTGATGCATAGCTTATCTTGACCAGAAGGTGGCGCTCTAAAGCCATCCGATTGCTCTTTGAACTTCCAAAGTTGAGATTTTGTTTGAGGACTTAGAAAGCGGAAACTGAGGCGAGAGGAGCCCCAGAGCCCTAAATTTTGTCTCTGTTCTTTCTCTAGAGGCAAAACCCCAAGATCTAGAGCCCTGCGGGGTTCTTTGTCTATGCTTACTTTGCTTGTGGGTTCGTGTCTTGTGCTACCCATTCAATGCAATTTAGACCAAGGCTCAAATCTTGATGAGCAAACCAATCACCTGGTTCTCTTGTGAAAATGCAAATTCTAATTTAGTGGGACTGGGGTGGGGCCTGAGGCTCTGCATTTCTAATCAGCCCTCTGGTGATGACTCAGGCTCAGTAGTTCCAAAACTTTGAACAGGCCAACTACAAAACTCCCTTCTCTGTGAGACATGGAGGTGGGAGAGTGTATAGCTTCCTGGAATAAAATCCCACTGAAATGCCTACAAGTTAAAGTTGGGCCAGTTGTGTGACCTCTTTGGGGCTCAGTTTCCTCATCTGTAAAATGGTAATAGCAACAGCCTTTACTTGGAGAGTTATTTGAGCATTAAAGCAGGATATTATACGTAAATCACTTAGCACACAGGAACTCTCTAGTCAGTGGTTAGGACACACCGATTCCACTGCAGAGGGTGTGGGTTCGATCCGTGTTGGGGGAAGTGATTCCATGAACTGTGCATTGCGTCCAAAACAAATCATCTGAGCACAGAGCCTGGCACCCAGTAAGCCTCAACAAGGCCTGGGGTATACTAAGAGAAATGTGGAGGCAGGCAGACTTGGTGGGGTGGTAAGTTGGAGGGAATAAGAGGTGAGGGGCAAAGACTTCCCTGCTAGTCCAGTGGTTAAGAATCCTTGCAATGTTAGGGAACAGGGTTTGATCCCTGGTTAAGGAACCATCACTTCATGGCAAATAGATGGGGAAACAGTAACAGACTTCATTTTTTGGGGCTCCAGAATCACTGCAGATGGTGATTGCAGCCATGAAATTAAAAGACGCTTGCTCCTTGGAAGAAAAGCTATGACAAATCTAGACAGCATATTAAAAAGCAGACATTACTTTGCCAACAAATGTCTGTCTAGTCGATGCTGTGGTTTTTCCAGTAGTCATGTATGGATGTGAGAGTTGGAACATCAAGAATGCTGAACGCTGAAAAAATGATACTTTTGAACTGTGATGTTGGAGAAGACTCTTGAGAGTCCCTTGGACAGCAAGGAGATCCAACCAATCCATCCTAATGGAAATCAATCCTGAATATTCACTGGAAGGACTGATGCTGAAGCTTCAATACTTTGGCCACCTGAAGTGAAGAGCTGACTCACTGGAAAAGACCCAGATGTTGGGAAAGATTGAAGGCAGGAGAAGGGGACGACAGAGGACGAGATGCACCACAATGAAAGATACCATGTACCGCAACTAAGACCCAGTTCAACCAAAAAAAAAAAAAAAGTTTAAAAAAAAAGGTGAGGGGCAATCCTTAAGAAGATGTCATCTCAGCTATCGAGATATCTGTCATCTGAGAAAAAGGGGACCAGGGAGCTGAGGACAGAAAGCCAGTTGGAGGGCTGGTCTCCCAATCAGGTGGCAAACCTTAGGCTGCTTTTGAGGAAGATTTAAGTATTTTGCAAGCTACCCAGGCTTTCTTCTAGAGATGAGGGCAGGAAGCAGGATTTCCAGGCAGCTCAAGCTACAGCATTCAGCATCTTCCCCCACTTCACATCTTAGTGCTTTTAGGGATTTGAGAGGACTTAAGAGGAGCCAAGGATCACCCAGGTCCTGCCTTCCTGCAAGACTTTGCCACAGCCTGCAAAACTGTTGCTATGACAACCTCAGCCCAGGTGCAGGAGTTTATCAGAATGCTTTAAATAGGATGGTGTTACCATAGCATCTTTTATTTTTGCACTGAAGAAACATATTTTGCACTGAAGATACATATTTTAACAGCTTTACATGTAATATTCATATATAAAAAAACTTAAAGTGCTTTCAATTTAAAAAAATCTAAAAATTCCAAAATAAGGCATTCAATACTTGGAAAAAAGTACAGATGTACAAAATGTTATTCTGTCATGAAAGCTCCACACCAACATTATACACTTGGGAAGAAAATACAAATAGAATATATTACAAATTTATGTAAGCAATAACTTAGTTCATACCATGCAACAAAAAGCACATTCATCAAGATACACAAGCTTTTGTTATGTTCTAAATTGAAGGACTTTTTCCCCCTGCAGAATCCTTAAAACCGGTGGCACCTGAAATATGTTAGCCTTTCTACTGATAGGTAAATTACAACAATGATGAAAAAGATTAACAGACCATTTGTGTCTTATGAATCATTCCAGCCTTATTCAACAATGGCCAAAACTCCTTTCTCATATTCTCATTTGTTTTCCTGATAAAGCTGTGCTGCCTGATTATTGGCTGGACTATTTGGATTCAGTTCATCCAGCAGAGACTAAATTGGTGTTAAGATGGAAGATCGGACTCCACTGATTCTGAAGGATACCTAAACACCTAACAGTTGGCATTTTATTTGGATATTCTTCAGAAAATTCTATTATGAGTTTAAAAGTAACATCTTCAAAGAGTGTCCCTTCTGGTCCAAATATAACTGCATTGCACTGCAAGATGTTTTCAGATGGTGCACTACTGACACCCACAGGTGAGTCCTTTTACCATCAACTGAAATCCTGCATAAGCCTCCTGTAGGCTGGAGACACAGAGAAGGCAATGGCACCCACTCCAGTACTCTTGCCTGGAAAATCCCATGAGCAGCAGCAGCAGCAGCCCCAGGCTGGAGACAACATGATCCTCAGCTGCCTTGAGGTCAGTCTAAAACCTTCACAGCATCTTAAAAGTCCATGAACAAATATGGACTAACTTCCAGGGCTCTGGTAGATGCTCCTGGGAAAACAGAGATAAATCCATGCAGCCCTTACCCTTCCTGGGTGACCTTGGGGAGATAAACAGCTCCATGGGAAGGAATTATCAGTGAAGGGCCTCAGTTGTAGTTCTTAACCGTGGTGCTTCTCCTACACGGTGGGACTTAGTGACACATTTGACCTGCAGCCACTGTGGAGGCGAGAAGTGACTCCACAGACCAGGGTGGCGTGACCTGCCAAAGACTTAAGGAGTGGGTCAGATTTGGAGAGGCAGAAAGGAGGGGGGATGCCACCAACCACTGAAGGGAATATTGGGATGTATGTGAAGCCAATTACAAACGTTATCTCATTTAAGCCCAAACAACGCCATGAGGTCAGTACTGGTGTTACCTCCATTTCATTTTGCAAAGATGAGACACAGAGACACATAGCAACTCATTCAAGGTCTCGCCACCAAAAGTGGTAGGTGGAGGCTACCACTATCTGACTTCCCATTGTTTCTCTGAAGTGCCACATGTGTGCTTTGCCAGGTTCTGGGCATCTCCTGTGTGCTCAGTTGCACAGTCGTGTCTGACTCTTTTGTGATCCCATGGACTGTAGCCCACCACGCTCCTCTGTTCATGGAATTTTCCAGGCAAGAATACATGAGTTGCCATACCCTCCTCCAAGGGATCGTCCCAACTCAGGGATTGAACCTGAGTCTCCTGTGTCTTCTGCACTGCAGGTGGATTCTTTACCCAGTGAGCCACTGGGGAAGCCCTATCCTTTATTATTTTTGGCTACACTAGGTCTTTGTTGCTGCACACGGACTTTCTCTAGCTGTGAGCAGGGGGCTACTCTCTTGTGGTCCATGCGCTTCTCTCTGCAGTGGCTTCTCTTTTATGGAGCAGGGGCTGTAGGGCGCTAGTGTTTAAGCTCAGTAGTTGTGGAGCATGGGCTTAGTTGCTCAGGGGCATGTGGGATCTTGGTTCGCGGACCAGGGATTGAACGTAGGTTGGCAGGTGGATTCTTACCGCTGAATCATCAGGGATCCTGGATCTCCTACCCTTAATGTGGGAAAGCTCTACTTCTTGCCTTTCCCCTCTAAGACAGGGCTGGGGACAGACGAAGGGGAAGCTTGAAGTTCTGGCTAATGAGTTAGGGCTTGAGTTTCTTTTTCTCCTTCCCCAACCCTGAAGTCTTGCTCAATAGCAGCTGAGCAGTGGGGCTGCAAGGTTGCCTCACTTCTAGAAGGCTGGCCGCAGCCTTCCTGGCCCAAACCCACTTCCGGTCTTCGTGCCTCTTTTGTCGCAAGGTGATTCTCACACTTCCTGTTGATTTCCACTTTATTTCAGCTGCTTCAGCTCCAGCCACTTTGTGCTGCTGTTGATCTGATCTGCGAGGCCTGGGACACAGGACCAGGTATGTTGCGATGGTGGGGACTCGGGGGGTCAGCTTGGATAAGGGCTGGGCCAGAGTGGGGGGCTCCTGGTAGACCCTTTCTGTCCATTGTGGGGGACTGTCAGAGGCTGGGGTCAGTTTGTGAAGTTGGTTATGTCCCTGTGAGGGGTGGTACCAGGGGTGGCTTCCTGAAACCACATAATTTGACCTCTACCTCCCTAAAATCTCATCACCTTGATTTGGTTGTATGTTACCTGAGCTGCCCAGGTAACATTTTTCTAGGCTATAGAGAGAGCTTCTTGAGTTCTGACAGGCTTCTCTGGGATTGACTTCGACACAGCTGGTGTGATGCTTGAAAGTTTGCTGAGCTGACCAAGTTGGGGCTTGTGATTAAGTCCTGGCTCCTTGTCTTACTGACGGGCAATTCACTGTCCTCTGAACCTTTCTGGTCTACACAGTTCAAAAATATCTGTTTTTTGGAATGTTGGTGATGCTTAAGCAGGACGATGGTTCTGAAAGTGTTTGTAAACTGTAAGACGGCATTCTCAGGGTGTGAGGTTACTTTCATTTTCTAAATGGAACTAGATACCTTTTTTTCCTGATAGTGGTAACTGGTGAAAATATAAACAAAGAGAAAGGGAAAATTTTTACATAACTCCAGCCCCAGAGATTATTAGTGACACTGGTATATAAATTTCTACTTAAAAATTGAATTTTTTTTTAAATTTGGTAAAATATACCAATTCAATGGATACAAACATGGGCGAACTCTGGGAGATGGTAAGGGACAGGGAAGTCTGGTGTGCTGCAGTCCATGGGGTCACAAAGAGTTGGAGACAACTGAGTGACTGAACAATAACAACAAAATATACATAAAATAAAAATTAGTTTTCAAGCATACAGGTTAGTGGCATTAAGTACATTCACGTTGACGTGCACCCATCACCAAGATCCATCTCCAGATTTTTTTTATTCTCCAAGTGGAACTTTGTACCCATTAAACAGTATCTCCCTAGTCTTCCCCACCCCAGTCTCTGGCAACTACCACTCTACTCTCTTGAATGGAACCATACAGTATTTGTCCTTTGATGGCTGGCTTATTTCACATAGTGTAATGTCTTCAAGGCTCATGCATGTTGTAGCAGGTGTCAGAATTTCCTTCCTTTTTTAAGGCTGAAAAATATTGCATTGTTTATAGACACTGCGTTTTGTTTATATCATCTGCTGATGGACAGGATTGCTTCCACCTTTTGGTTATTGTAAATAACGCTGCTGCGAATACGAGTGTACAGATGTCTACTTGAGTCCTTGCTTTTAATTCTTTTTCGTATAAACTCACAAATGGATTTGCTGGATCATATGGTAATTCTGTGTTTACTTTTTTGAGGAACTTTCAGAATGTTTTCCATAGTGGCTGTACCATTTTGGATTCCTACCAGCAATGCACAAGCGTTCCAATTTCCCTACATCCTTACCAACACTTATTTTCTGGTGGTGGTTGTTTTCTTCCTCCCAGTGGGTGTGGTATCTCATTGTAGTTTTGTTTGTGTCTCCCTGATGATTAGTGATGTAGAGCTCCTTTTCATGTACTTGTTAGCCATCTGTATACTTCTTTGGAGAAATATCTGTTCAAGTTCTTGGCCCATTTTTAAATCGAGTTGTTTGGTATTTTTGTTATTGAGTTGTAGTAATGGTAGTTGTAGTAGTTCTTTATATATTCTGGAAATTAACTAGACTTCTAAAACAATATTTCTTGTGTCAAACTGTATTTACTGTTCTCTAACCATTTTTAAACTTATTTATTTATTGGCTGCGCTGGGTCTTTGCTGCCTGCGGGCTTTTCTCTAGTTTCGGGAAGTGGGGGCTACTCTTCTTTGTGGTGCTTGGGATTCTCATTGCAGTGGCTTCTCTTGTTGCAGAGCATGGGCTGTAGGGCACGTGGGCTTCAGTAGTTGTGGTGCGCGGGTTCAATAGTTAGTGGTTACCCGGCTCTAGAGCATAGGCTCAATATTTGCTGTGTGCAGGCTTAGTTGCTCTGCAGCATGTGAGATCTTTCCAGATCAGGGATTCAACCTGCGTCTCCTACACTGGCAGGCAGATTCTTTACCACTGAGCCACCAGGGAAGCCTTCTTTTTTTCACTTAGTATCACTTGAGTATCATCTCATGTTAATTTATAAAATCTTCCTTGTCCTTCCTAACAGCTGTGTAGTATTCCAGTGCTTGGATTATACTATGATTTATTAAATGAGTCTCCTGGGTGTTGGGGTTGTTTCCAGTTTATTGGCACAATGATAAAACAATGCTGCAGTAAACATCACTGAATATACATCTTTGCATATTACTTCTATAATTTCCTTAGGATAAATCCTTAACAAGTTGAGTGCTGGGTAAAAGGTTATATATATATTCACAGTTTTAATTCATTTATCCAGATTCCTCTAATAAATGTCATACCATTTGTTTTAAATTTCATATCCACTTTTATTAAGGCAGTTACAAAGATTACATTGAAGAATAGCAATTCCTTGCCTCATCTCCCCTCTTCCAAGTTCTCCCTACCACAACAACACTTTCAACTATTTTAGTTGTTTCTATTTCTAAATAAAGTGCCTGTGTGACTAGTTTTTTCTGCTTTAGTTATCTATTGACTTTGTATTATGAAAAGTAAGGACACAGCACTCTCACCTGATCCACATTATTGCTCCCCCATCCTCCTGATGTGGTTAATCACATATTTGGTGAAATTAGCATTCGTATAATATCCTTATTTCTCTAAAGATATTTATTAAAGTTCTTTCTCTTTCCAGCTTATTTCTGCTCCCAGTATTATATTCATTACTCCTAAATTTCTTTTGTGTTATTTTGCTATTTCACATTGGAGAGTATTTGGTGGTTCCTAGTTGAATGTTCATTTTTATGACCAGGGAACTCGAAGCTGATTGGAGGCCGTGTGTGTGTGTGTGTGTGTATGGCGGGAGTTGGGGGCTTGTTGACTGTTGGACGTGTGTGTGTGTGTGTGTGTGTGTGTGTATGGGGGGAGTTGGGAGCTTGTTGACTGTTGGACCTGTGTGTGTGTGTGTGTGTGTGTATGGGGGGAGTTGGGAGCTTGTTGACTGTTGGACCTGTGTGTGTGTGTGTGTGTATGGGGGGAGTTGGGAGCTTGTTGACTGTTGGACCTGTGTGTGTGTGTGTGTATGGGGGGAGTTGGGAGCTTGTTGACTGTTGGACCTCTCTGAGTGATCAGGTGGACAGGCCAGGTCATGTGGTTCTGTTGAGGAAAATTCTTTGATCTCGTGCCTGGATTTTTTTTTTTTTTTTTGCCTTCTCATCATTTGATACACAGCCTTTGAAGAATCCCCCCTCCCTCTATCCACTTCCTTTTGTAGTGTGGTGACAACCTTGCCCTCTGCTATGCCCAGGGTCCCAGGTCCGGAGCTTCTCTGGTTTAATTTCACCAGATAAGGCTCCCCCTGCTGGGCCGGTGCTTTAGCTGGTCAACTACCTGGGCTGTGCCGTCCAAGTGCTTTTGTAAACACACTGGTGCTTTCAACAGCCCTTCCTGTTTTCGGTCTTACCCCACTCTGCTTCTGACATAGCTGGTATCTCCAATTCCTGGGCCTCTCTGCGGTTCACAGGCAGATCCCCGCTTGCTTCCAGGTGGCATTCAGTTTCCAGCCTTCTCTGATACGATCTGTCACCTGCCACTCACCAGTCTGCTCTCCCTCTTTCAAGATACTGTTGACATCTTGCCCTCTGTGGTCTCCTCTCCTGTACTCCGTCTTGGTGGGTTTCTGCCTTTTAAAATTTCCGTCCTGCCTTTTTTTGTGGCATTTCAAGAGGAAGAGGAGATATTTAGATTCAATCCATCATGGTAACTGCTATGGTTTATAGCATTTTTCACATGGACCAGTGTTGTCTGAGAGTGTTGGCTTCCTCACACTGTATCAGCACCGGATATTATCATTATTTACTTGGCTGCACCTTGTGACTTCGGGATCTTAGTTCCCCAATCAGGGACTGCAGCTCATGCCTCCAACAGTGGAAGCATGTAGTCCTAACCACTGGACCACCAGGGAATTCCCCTATCATTTGTTTTAAGCTCTGCTAGAAAAGGCAGAGGAACCAGAGATCAAATTGCCAACATCTGCTGGATCATTGAAAAAGCAAGAGTGTTCCAGAAAAACATCTATTTCTGCTTTATTGACTATGTCAAAGCCTTTGACTGTTTGGATCACAATAAACTGTGGAAAATTCTGAAAGAGATAGGAATACCAAACCACCTGACCTGCCTCTTGAGACACCTATATGCAGGTCAGGAAGCAACAGTTAGAACTGGACATGGAACAACAGATTGGTTCCAAATAGGAAAAGGAGTACATCAAGGCTGTATATTGTCACCCTGCTTATTTAACTTATATGCAGAGTACATCATGAGAAACGCTGGGCTGGAAGAAGCACAAGCTGGAATCAAGATTACTGGGAGAAATATCAATAACCTCAGATATGCAGATGACACCACCCTTATGGCAGAAAGTGAAGAGGAACTAAAAAGCCTCTTGATGAAAGTGAAAGAGGAGAGTGAAAAAGTTGGCTTAAAGCTCAACATTCAGAAAACGAAGATCATGGCATCTGGTCCCATCACTTCATGGGAAATAAATGGAGAAACAGTGGATACAGTGTCAGACATCATTTTTTTGGGCTCCAAAATCACTGCAGATGGTGACTGCAGCCATGAAATTAAAAGACGCTTGCTCCTTGGAAGGAAAGTTATGACCAACCTAGATAGCATTTTCAAAAGCAGAGACATTACTTTGCCAACAAAGGTCCGTCTAGTCAAGGCTATGGTTTTTCCTGTGGTCATGTATGGATGTGAGAGTTGGACTGTGAAGAAAGCTGAGTGCTGAAGAATTGATGCTTTTGAACTGTGGTGTTGGAGAAGATTCTTGAGAGTCCCTTGGACTGCAAGGAGATCCAACCAGTCCATTCTGAAAGAGATCAACCCTGGGTGTTCTTTGGAAGGAATGATGCTTAAGCTGAAACTCCAATACTTTGGCCACCTTATGCGAAGAGTTGACTCATTGAAAAAGACCCTGATGCTGGGAGGGATTGGGGGCAAGAGGAGAAGGGGACGACAGAGGATGAGATGGCTGGATGGCATTACTGACTCGATGGACAGGAGTCTGAGTGAACTCTGGGAGTTGGTGATGGACAGGGAGGCCTGGCATGCTGCGATTCATGGGGTCGCAGAGTCGAACATGACTGAGCAACTGAACTGAACTGAACTGAAGGCTTTCCTGGTGGCTCAGACGGTAAAGAATCCTCCTGCAATGTGGGAGACCTGGGTTCGATTCCTGGGTTGGGAAGATTCCCTGGAGAAGGGAATGGGTACCCACTCCAGTATTCTGGCCTAGAAAATTCCATAGACTGTATAGTCCATTGGGGTCACAAAGAGTTGGACATGACTGAACTGGCTGGTGACAAAGGAAGAGGGGAAGGAGGCTGGATGTTGGGTAGGCAACTAACACAGTATCTCTTTTTCA
>SJXQ01005552.1:17662-29949 GCA_006408695.1 Aepyceros melampus | reverse complement strand
TCTTGGATAAGTAAGTAGGAACCAAACTTACCTGAAAGTCAAAAAAATGTTTTGGTAAATGGAACTCATGTCACTGAGAGCCAAGAAGTACAAGTGGGATGGAAGTATTAGGTTTCTTAATGGGTAACAGCTCAACATTGCAGTTTTTAATTAATTTTAATTGAAGGATGATTACTTTACAATATTGTGATGGTTTTTGCTATATATCAACGTGAATCAGCCACAGGTATACATGTGTGTCTCTTCCCCCACCCATCCTAAACCCCCTTCGCACCTCCCTCCCCACCCTATAAATTTGAGCTAAGAATTTAACTAGTACCAGGAGACCTTTCAAATCACACCTCATGATCTAATTCTTAATATTTGTGCTTCTTTCTGGTGAACTGGTGCTGGGCACCCACTGTAAATATTGCAGTAAATGTTCCACCTAGTGGTAGTTTTAAGAATGCACTGACCTCTGTGTATACATGAGTTTATGTACTTAGTCCCTTATGATTTTCTCATGTACACCCGTGGCGGATTCATGTCAATGTATGGCAAAACCAATACAGTAATGTAAAGTAAAATAAAGTAAAAACAAAAATTAAAAAAAATAAAGTTTCAATGCAGTAATTACATTTGAGCTCAGAGAAAAGATAATGCTGTTATTCTGGAGAAGCATAAAAGTATGCTATTAACATAACTCTTCTGAATTCTATTGCTGCTATTAGGCACGGAGACTGCTAACTTTGCATGCTGATGGGAAATATTTCCAGTTTTTCTTTTTCATTTAACCAGAAAACACCCAGCTCTGAGTGTGTTTTTTCTCCCGCCAAGAGAAATTGTGTCCTCTTCCCATTATTTTTCTCCTCTTTCATGTACCCATCATTGAATGCATACAGCAGGCCCATTGTGCTGAGGAATTTCCAAGTAGAAACCTGGCCCACATCATTGTGACAACCAAATGCCTTACGTGTAGGTGTTCCATAAAAAGAACTAAGAAATATCACATTACATAAGTGACCTTAGCTCGAGGCATTTAACCCAGCTGTCTCAATTCACAATAAGGAAAATGAGGTCCAAGATGGGAAGTGACTTCCCCAAGATTGTAACATCAATTTGGAGCAGAGCTGAGTCTCTAAATCATGTTTATTCTCCCTCAGTACAGTTGCTCTTTGCAATGCACCATGCTGCCAGAACTGCTGGTCTGAGTTGTGAGTAGCTAGGTCGGATGTACTTGTAAATTAAAATGCAAAGGAAAAAAAGTTCTGAACTGTTTTTACTTCGTGAGATGTTTTATTAATGGGTCTATGAAATGTGGAAGAGGAGGCATTAGATTAGAGCCCCGGCTGTAACGCTTTCCTTGTTACAGGCCTTTGCTGTCATTTACGTTATCAGAGTGAAATGAATCGAATCCAGAAGCTTTGTTTTCACCAAAGTCCTTAGCTAGTGACAGTTTGTTTGGCTGGTATCCTGCAAATAAGGACTGACCTCTCTAGCTTCAGATTTGGGGATATAGGTTTGTGAGCATCTGTGATATTACATTTCTGCTGTGTACTTCCTGCAGTCCTGTGATTTATGGACACAAGCCTTTAGAAGCTGCCAACTTCTGGATCCAGTGTGTATGAGATCATAATGATTACAGCTCTCAGTGAGTTCCAGTAACCTGCCCAGGTTGCCATGAAGCTAGCTGGGAGACTTGGGGTTGTAGAAGCCAGATGCTTGTGGTGAAGGAAGGAATGGGGAGTCCTGTTCATCGCAACAGCCTTTTCTGCTCAGTGAGAGTTAGACAGGAGTCATAAGCAGGGAAATCATGAGTAAAGTGAAAGTAGCAAGGAAGATGAGGATGTTGATCATAATGACAACGTTTAGAAGAGTCCCAGGACTTCCATAGTGGTCCAGTGGTTAAATCTCTGTCTTATGCAAGGGGTGCCGGTTTGATCTCTGATCAGGGAACTAAGGTTCCGTGTGCCACAGTGCTGTGCTTAATCACTCAGCTGCGTCTGACTCTTTGTGACCCCATGCACTGTAGCCCACCAGGCTCCTCTGTCCATGGAAATTCTCCAGGCAAGAATACTGGAGTGGATTGCCTTGCCCTCCTCTAGGGGATCTTCCAAACCCAGGGATCGAACCCAGGTATCCTGCATTGTAGGCGGATTCTTCACCGTCTGAACCACCAGGGAAGCCCTGGGTGTAGCCAAAAATGTAAAATTAAATAAGACTTGTTGCAAAAAAGAAAAGGAGCCCCAGAAGATTCGGAAAGTAGTCTGAGAATTGAACCATTGAGGCAAGTCTCCTCCCTACAGATAAGTTGAGTCACTTTCCTACTGTAATGAATTGTTACACTTTAGTAATATGCCCACCAGGCTCCTCTGTCCATGGAAATTCTCCAGGCAAGAATACTGGAGTGGATTGCCTTGCCCTCCTCTAGGGGATCTTCCAAACCCAGGGATCGAACCCAGGTATCCTGCATTGTAGGCGGATTCTTCACCGTCTGAACCACCAGGGAAGCCCTGGGTGTAGCCAAAAATGTAAAATTAAATAAGACTTGTTGCAAAAAAGAAAAGGAGCCCCAGAAGATTCGGAAAGTAGTCTGAGAATTGAACCATTGAGGCAAGTCTCCTCCCTACAGATAAGTTGAGTCACTTTCCTACTGTAATGAATTGTTACACTTTAGTAATATTTCATTATGAATACATTGGGAAGAGCATTATGTAAAGGATAAATGGTCCATTAGAAAATTTCTCATGAATAATTTTGACCTTCTAATTTCTGGGTTGACTTATTTTTGCTGTCTCTGTACATATGTATTTATTACAGAAGAGTTTCATCGTTGAGAAACATAAGACTATGCAGATAGTCACTCTGAATTTCCATTACTGGGAAATTGAATTATTGTTAACATTTTCCTTCCATCCATACTTTTAACTTGGCGTATGTGTTTCTATATGTACAGAATGTTTTGTTTTGTTTTGTTTTGTTTTGTTTACAAAGATAACAGTGTCAGCATTATAGGTCTACACCACTCTTAGTAATTTCATAGTGGTCTGCCTGTAGATAAGTCAGATAACTTGACCTCCTGTTACTGGGTTTAGAATAGTTTGTGGTCTCTTGTACCCCAAGTAGTGCTCTAAAGAACAGTTCTGAAATACGGTTGTTGACCTTGTCCAGTTCTTTTCCTAGAGTCAGTTCCTGGGAGTAGAATAACTTTCTTTGGGCTTTTGATACAGGCTGCTCAGTCGCCCCTAGAAATTCATCAGCTACGTGCCCACTCTCTAGCCAGCAGTGGTTATTCTTTGCAAGTCTGGTAAGCACAGTGTTGCATTGTTTTAATTTGCTTTTCTTTTATTATTTCGAAGGTGAAGTTATTGGCATTTGCGTGCCCTCTGGTACATTTTCTGTTGATACCAGGCCCCTTGCCTAGTTTTCTGTTAGGGTGTGGTCGTCTTTTCCTTTACTAAGAATAGTAACTCTTGTGAATATATATTTCTCAGATTTCACTTTTCTTGTGTCCTTATAAAATTGCTGAGATCCTAGACAGTCCTATGATTTGTTTCTTCATGGTTTCTGCCTTTGGTATTAGGCTTAGAACAGTCTTCCTTACTCCCAGGGTTATATACTTACTCACCTGGTTTTCTTCTTTCTTTTCTACAATTTCACCCTTTTACATTTAAGTTTTTTAATCCATTTTTGGGCGTAAGGTTTAAAATTGGGGCATGACTTACATTGTTAGTCAGCTGTCCCAACTAATTTGTTTCCCTACTGACTTACACTGTCACTTCATCATCAGTATTGCTGAATTTTTACACACACCTTCTCATTCATCCTTGATCCTGGTTCCAAGGTTTTTATTTGGTTCCATTGACTTGCCTTTCTGTTCTTAGTTACCATTCTCAATATAGTTTTCCCTCTACACCTTTACAATAATGTACCCTAATATTTGAATAGGTTTGTCTTAATCACCTTTGTTCTGTCTGTGTTCCATCACTATTTTACTGCTGTGAGAAATTTGCTTCAAAATTTTGCTTTTAAACGGTTTGACACCATTCATTTCTTCATGGAAGCTATCTTTTTAAGAGTCTATAATAAATCCTTGGAGATTTTTGGTGTTGTCTTCATGTTGTCAGAAGAACATCAATAAAGTCTGCAGTTATGTATTCAGCAAACATTTATAGGATCTGTTTCATATGCAATCATTTATCTAGAAAGTCAGTGGATTCCAAAAAAGGTATTTGAGCATTCTGTTTCTTTATTTAAAAAGTTAAGTATTTCCAAAGGAAGACTTTCTGTAGAAAGTTTCAAGCAAAAACTGGGTAATCCTTTAGTTTCTTGTGAGTACTTCCTTGTAGCGTATGATGATAATGATGGCCCTGCCTATAAAAATACCAGCAGGTAAATAGTTCCAAAATA
Source organism: Aepyceros melampus (assembly GCA_006408695.1). Taxonomy (NCBI): domain Eukaryota; kingdom Metazoa; phylum Chordata; class Mammalia; order Artiodactyla; family Bovidae; genus Aepyceros; species Aepyceros melampus. The sequence continues at coordinate 25,560 of SJXQ01005552.1, read as the reverse complement.
AAGCTGGGAAATTTGTGCATTAGTCCATGAAACATAAAGACTGACCAATTTTTTTGTTTCCTTCCCATGCAGCTTTCTACAAGTCCTAATTAATGTCAGAAATAGACACAATGATGTGGTTCCTACAATGGCCCAAGGAGTGATTGAGTACAAGGAGAAGTTTGGGTTTGATCCATTCATTAGCAGTAACATCCAGTATTTTCTGGACCGATTTTATACCAACCGCATCTCTTTCCGCATGCTTATTAACCAGCACAGTAAGTTGGGTTTTCTTGGTCCAGTTTTGAAAAGATAACCAGAGTGATTTCGCCCAAATGTTTTCCTGTTGCTTCACTTTCAATTACTGACCTGCATTTTTGTCTACAAATTTTACTACTAGGTCAGTTTTTCCTAAGTGAGTTCTATCTATGAAAAAGCTAATCTTTAGAACTCTCAGTTAAAGGAAATCCTTGAAAGGCTTTTTGGATACTCAGAGACAGGACCACTGCCTGCCTTTCTTTTAAGCCTCTGCTGTTATGTTCCTGATGGGGCATAGTATCTGACAGGCACCTGGCAGCCTGGTATTCATCTCTGAATACTTCCAGTGTCTCTAGAGTCAGTTCTAATCTTTATCCAGGATGGCACATGGTTTCCTTTTTTGGTTTTAAAAACAAACCTGAGATAATGATACTGAGAATATTGAATTGGCATGTTGGCAATATGAGCAACTGATCTTACATTTCACAGTGATCAGTGAAATCAGATATGTGGAATTGTCAAACCCTAATCTTGTATTGAGAGTTTTACTCTCCTCTCTAGGCTGATAAGCAGATAAGAAAAGAATAACTAAAATTCTCTCCACAAAAACTTTTAAACTCATTTTCAGCGTGTCTCTGTGTCCAATTTCATAATTTTTATGAAAAAGCATCTAGTGTCTAGAGTCAAATTCATCCTCTTTGTTGAGTCAGAAAATGGACAAAGCATCTTTATTTTAGTAATATTACTTTGGATAAACAAATGTTATGCAGCTGTTAAATGTGGGTTTGTTCTAAATGTATGTCTGTTGAAAATGTAAATGATTGGCAATTTACAGGAAATTTAAAAGAAAAAAAAAGAACCCCAATACTATTAAATTAAACTACTTAGATAGCTGCAGTTTCTTTCTGACCTGAATATGTGTGTCCACATATATATGTACATGGTTTTCGATCATTAAACTTGCACATCTCTTATTTTTCTTCCACTTAATCATTTGGCACTTTACATATTGGCCTAATGCCCATGTTTGTCCTCTTTCATAATTAAAACCTTCACCTATTTTATTTAAGCATTTTCCTTTTGTGTAGTCTAAGTTATTTCCCATTTCTTGTTTGACTTAAAAATAGGCACACATATAAACATTTGCATTCAGATTGCTTTTTTCTTTGAAGGGGTCTCCTTTTGACTGTTTAAAATATTTTTAATTGGAGGATAATTGGTTTACAATGTTGTGTTGGTTTCTGCCATACAACAACATGAATCAGCCAAAATTACGCATATTTTATAATTATAAAGTATACAATTGTATAAATTATAAATTTATTGTATAAATTGTCCTCCCTCTTGAACCTCCTTCCTACCCCATCCCAGCCTTCTAGGTTGTCACGGAGCACCAGGTTGAGCTCCCTGTGTCATATAGCAACTTCCCACTAGCTGTCTGTTTTACACATGGTTGTGTGTAATGGACTTCCCTGGTGGCTCAGACAGTAAAGCATCTGCTTACAATGCAAGAGACCCGGGTTCAATCCTGGGTCGGGAAGATCCCCTGGAGAAGGCAATGGCAATCCACTCCAGTACTCTTGCCTGGGAAATCCCACGGATGGAGAAGCCTGGTGTGGGCTACAGTCCATGGGGTCACAGAAAGTCAGACACAACTGAGCAACTTCACTTTGTGTGTATATGTCACTGCTACTATCTTTAATTGTCCCAGCCTCTCCTTCCCTGCTGTGTCCATAAGTCTGTTCTCGCATCTCCATCTCTATTCCTGACCTTCAGATAGGTTCATTAGAACCATTTTTCTAGAATCCATATATATGTGTTAATTTGATTTTTTTTTTCTCATTCTGACTTATTTCACTCTGTATGAGAGACTCTAGGCTCATCCACCTTCCTAGAACTGGCTCAAATTAATTCCTTTTTATGGCTGAGTAATATTCTATTATATATATATACCACAACTTGGGCTTTTTTTCAGAAGTAAAATTTTGCCAACCTTGTATATTATGAAAGTAGTTGAGTGTTCTCTTAAAAACGCTTGCACAAATAGTGTGGTATGGTGAAAGTAACTTCTATGATCGAGGCATTTGAAGTGTTCATGGTAAAATACCCTTTGTAAACCTAGCCTAATGCTGCAGACTATTTTGTAAATATTGAGTGAATGTTGGAATAACTGTCTAGGATAGTGCTGAGAAGGTGGGTTAACTTGACTCAGGATGAAAGGAAGCTGTTTTTCAACCAGATCACATTGGGTCGGGAAGAGCAGGTTGGATACGTGCTTCATGTTGCTGCTTAGGACCTGCTAACTGTATGTGGCAGGTTTCAAGGCATGGCAGGTCCTCCATTGTACGATAACTGATCACCGACCAGTTGAGTGGATTCTGTTACTCTAAGTCACTGTGGATGCTAAAACAGCTTTCACAATGAGAGGATCTTTTCAAAACTTAAAAGCCCCGAATTCATCTCTGCCTGACCATCCTAGCTGGGTGTGTTTTTAATCCTCTCCCTTTTCTCTTTAATGTGTTTAGCACTTCTGTTTGGCGATGACACTAATCTGTGCATCCGAAACACATCGGAAGTATTGATCCCACCTGCAGCGTTGCTGATGTTGTGAAAGGTAAGGAGGCCAGTGTCATGTTAGGGATTTTGTTTCATTGGGATGTGTTAGGGATGTGTTTCGTTGAGGCAACTTGGCTGTAGGGTTATGGCATTGAGCTGTTTGCTGGTTCATCAGGCCACTGTGGGCCCAAGCCACATGATCCAAATATGATCTTTCTTGGCAGCTCAGGCAGTGATGCATAGTTTGTAATGCTCAAAATGGGAGTTTCTACTTCACAGACCAGGGTTTTTCTTGTAGTTCTAGCTAAATAGTAAATATTTATGAGTTTAAGTAAGAGTCTAAGTTTTGATTGCCACCACTGTCTGAAAATTTGAGAATATAAACCATTGTAAAATTCAGCTGAATTCACGCATGGGTTAAAAAGTAGACATCTTACTGACATGCCCTCCAGGTTGTAGGTTCTGTGAGGCATTTGCGCTCACGGGTTCACTGGACATTGAGCTGGGCTCTGTTCCATTAGCCTCAGGGTACAACAGAGCCCATTAGAACAGCATTTTCCTCAATTTTCACTTAAGGTAAATGCTAGCTCCAGAAAGCCTTCCTGGTTGTAAATCATTGAGCAGGTTCCTGGCCCTCTCCAGTTTTTTTTTGGTGTTATGGTTACCCCACGCAGCCTCACATTCTGAGACTGTCCCCTTTCCTGGATCGTGTCTCCTGCAGCCTTCCTCTAAACCCACATCTTACCCTGTCATGACCATTGCTCTCCCAGATCGTCATCAGGATCTCTCTTGCTCTTCCTTTGTCTGGATTGTGTAGCTAGGTGAGAACAGGTAGAGGAGGGCTTGGTCTCTTTGGCAAAGCTCTCAAGTCTGCCTAAAGTGGAGTGACCTTTGCCATCGAAGCTTAGAGGGCCAAGGGAGGGGACCCAGTGTGGGAGCCTCCCTGGTGGGGAAACAGACCAGATTTTTAGCCGCTGAAGCTAAGGAAAACCTGTCTTACTAATATTTGGTTACTCTGGTATCCCCCCAGTGGCCTTAGCTCAGCCAAGGCTTGTCAGGCTGCCTTGGCTTCTGTTCAGTTAGAAAACATGTACTCACATTACTCCAGTTATAAGTAAATAGGCTCGGCTTCAGCTCCCGAAGATACCTGTAGGTTTCTCTCTCACAAGATAACCCTCTGCAGGCCCCCGGCAGTGGAGGGAAGCAGGATCCGTCTGACCAAGGCTTGTATGTTCGCCTGGCCCTGGCCCAGTAGCTTTTATGATCTAGAAAACCTGGTTCACATAGTCGACTGCCATATGTGTCTTATGGACAAGACACATATCCATAAAGCAAAAGGGCATTATAATATTGATACATTGCATAGATGCCTTTTCTCTTGAACTGCCAGCAATTTGAAGACAGGGTTTTTGTCTTATACTTACATTGCAACTCACCTGGAACTTAGTATGTGCCTGTGTACATGGTCAATAACTATTCCTTGGCTTCAGAGATGTCCAACCTCTGGTAATTTACTTTAAAAAAGAAAAAAGGCTTTATTGCAGTACAATTCACATACCATCCAATTCAATCATTTAAAGTGTACAATTTAGGGATTTCTAGTATGTTCACAGAGTTGTGCAGCTGTCACCATAATCCAATTTTAGAAGTGTTTCATCACCCCACAAAGAAAACCCCATACCCATTAGCAGTCATTCCCCACTGCCCCTCTCCCCAGCCTTAGGCAACCACTAGGTTACTTTCTGTCTCTAGAGATATTTCGATTCTGGACATTTCATGTAAATGAAGTGATACAGTGTGTGGTCTTTTGTGATTGGTTTCTTTCACTTAGCGTAATGTTTTCAAGTGTCATCCATGTTGTAACATAAATCAGGACTTCATTTCTTTTTATGGTTGAATACTATTCCATTGTGTGAATAGACTGCATTTTGTTTTATCTGTTCATCAGCTGATAGACGTTTAGATGAGCTAGATGACCTTGGACATGTTATATAACATCTTTGGGCCTCAGTTTCTTCATCAATAAAATGGTGCTCTTGCAATTCACCTGTATCCTGGGGTTCAATGAGTAAACATAAGTAGAGCTCCTGAAGCAGGGCAAGTACCCAACAAGGGCTGTAGGTAGACAAGTTCATGAGCGTCCTGGGGCAATCCCATGAGTCATGTGCCTTCTCACTTATACCATTGACTGTGTAATAAGTTGGTGCCTTTGTGTTTGTTTCTGGCATAAATTGTTCAGTCACTAAGTCTTGTCTGATTCTTTGTGACCCCATGGACCGCAGCATGCCAGGCTTCCCTGTCCTTCACCATCTCCTGGAGTTTGCTCAAACTTATGTCCATTGAGTCACTGATGGCATCCAACCATCTCATCCTCTGTCATCCCCTTCTCCTCCTGCCTTCAATCTTTCCCAGAAAGTCAGCTCCTCACATCAGGTGGCCAAAGTTATTGGAGCTTCAGCTTCAGCATCAGTCCTTCCAATGAATATTCAGGTGTAAATTATAAAATATTTAAAATCATTTAGGACATTGATAAAACAATTGAATATTTGATTATACCCATTGGAGTGGGTAGCACTTCCCTTCTCCAGGGTATCTTCCCAACCCAGGGATCGAACCCAGGTCTCCCACATTGCAGGCAGATTCTTTACCAGCTGAGCCATTAGGGAAGCTCAGATGTCCAAGAAACATTGTTAATTTTGTGGATGTGATATTGGCATTGTGGTTATGTTCGTTTTAAAGGCATCCTTAGCTTCAAGAGAGGTTCTTTGAGATACCACACTTGATACAAAATGCCATGTGGGATTGACTGCAGAGAGTGGACAGTGAGAAAGACTGGGCTGTGTTGGGAAGCGTTGAGTCTTGTGATGAGCACACAGGGATTCTTGACACTGTGCTCTGTGCTTATGTCTATGTTTGCAGTTCTTCATGACAAAGCTGTAAAAATATACTCTTTTTTTAAAATCATCTCAGTGTTTCTCCACAAAAAGCCTCTCACTTAGTTTTAGAGAGGTTGTAGCCATGAGTCAGTGTAAGTAGAGAACTAATGGGCATTCTCGGCAGTGTTAGCGCTGCTGTCCGGTGAGTAAGAGGAGGAGGCTGGATGCTGGTGGAGAGCAAGAGCCGGTGTTTGCAGCCCTTATTGTCTGTGCGACTCTTACTGAATCCTACCTGGGCTTGGCATCATTTGTAACAATGCTCCTGTTTGTGTCTCTAAAGTGAAAGTTAAAGTTGCTCTGTCGTGTCCGACTATTTGCAACCCCGTGGCCTATACGGTCCATGGAATTCTCCAGGCCAAAATACTGGAGTGGGTAGCCTTTCCCTTCTCTAGGAGATCTTCCCAACCCGGAGGTTGAATCCAGGTCTCCTGCATTGCAGGTGGATTCTTTACCAGCTGAGCCACAAGGGAAGCTCTCATGGGGGTGTACATTCCTAAAAGGCTGGGATTAACTCTCATCCATGCTTGCATCACTTTTCTCAGGGACAGAAGTTTTGTACCAAACACTAGCCGAGGATTATGTGCAAGACAGTTGGATCAGTATTTGAAAGAAAAAACCTAGAAGTTTGTGTCTCCTGCTTTCTTGGGCCTTTTCAGTTGAGGCTTTGACCCTGGGCCAGGTGGCTCCCTCCCTCATTCTGGGCTCACTCACAGCTTTATCTTCACTCCTTCTCCTGCCCTTTTTGACTTTGTACTCAGCAAACCCACCTGTTCGGGTGAACACAGTTTATTCCATCCATCCTCTCATGGAATCATTCCTACTGCTTGTCTGGCACAACTGAAAGGCAAAGCTTACCCCCACACCCCTCTGCTGCCTCCCCCAGTGCGCGGCTGCCCCTCACACTCAGGAGGGGCGGGGCAAGGACCGCCCTGCTTCCCACTCCCCACCACTTCTTTCAAACCTTGTTTTTCATTTCTTAATAACCTCTTTCCTTAAGGAAGACAACAGTGGGGGCTGGTTTTAGATTCTGAAAGTGCATGAACCTTTGAAGCAACTTCCACACCATCAGCTCTTCTGCCACCTTCATAAATCATAAATTGCACCATAGCACACTGAGGACGCTTTGCTTGGACATACTTTCTAGAATCAGTGATGGTGCTTCTCCTTGGGGAGGCCTGTGTTAACTAAGGGTCGCTTGTCTTCAAACTGTTGGTGTAAGTTATACCACATGAATACGTATAAACATACATCCTTTATTTATACATTGTATAAACTGAAGAAATGTGAGTACAGAAAAGAAACTGATTTCCATAAAAATCAGGTTGAATGCTTTGGAAAGGCGTGATTAAAAAAAAGTTTCTTAAAAATGTAATGAAATAACTAGGAACAAGGTAACTATTAGGTGACAGGGCAGCGGTGAGTAAAAATATGAGCAAGAATCTGCACTCGGATTGCTTGACAAGTATCTTTAGTGCACTTTAAAGAAATAGAAATTGGAATTCATAGCTGTATGCGGTATTGTTTATCTAAGAAATATGACCTGGAACCCCTATTCAAAGGAGGGGCTTTGGCCTTATAAGAGAAGATTGGTAAAGGAATAAACTGTGTATTCATATGTGTATTTTAGGTTAATATTTACAGTTGTAGTCATATTTTATGGTTTCTTACTATCCAGCTTTTTTGTTAATCATCCAACTCCTGTTCCCAGTTTGGTCAGTTAAGAGGACTAATACCATATTGTTGTTGTTGAGTCAGTAAGTCATGTCTGACTCTTTGTGACCCCATGGACTGCGGCACGCCAGGCTCCTCTGTCCTTTATTATCTCCTGGAGTTTGCTCAGATTCATGTCCATTAGGTTGGTGATGCTATCTAACCATAAAAAGTACTCACTGAAGAAAACTGAGAAAGTGTGGGAAAAGATGGAAGAGAATAAAACTCACCTGTCTTCATAACCCAGTGAGAACATTGCTTTCTACATTTGAATTCATACCCACTTTACAGATTGGTATGCAGCTGTGAATAACATGCATCTCTCTACGAAATCCATAGTACTTGTGTATTTCCCCATCTCCAGTGCCAGTGCCCACCACACACCACCTTCCTGAATGAATTCAGTATCTGATCTGCTCTACTCATAACCTCTGTATTCAGTTGGTTTTCCCAGCCAGG
>SJXQ01005552.1:0-17205 GCA_006408695.1 Aepyceros melampus | reverse complement strand
GCCTAGAAGTTCTTCCATATCTTCTAGCAAAAAGACACTGGAGCCTCCACTGCCAGGTGCCCCAGGAGCAGCAGTCAGAGTCCTCAAGGCTTCAGGCCTCTCCAGGTCTCCTTCCCAATCCCCCCCAGTGCCATCAGAAGAGGAAGAGATGCGTGTCAGCATCCACAACTCTTCGTGACGTCTTCCCACTGCCTGCCTTTTTTGAAGACAGTGTTGTTGTCACTGGTTTTTCCCTTTCTCCTCTTAGCTTCTGAGAATTCTCAGTTAATCTTCTAACTTGGCATCTCTGTCTCTCATATTTTTTTCTTTTCCTTTTGTTTTAGGGAGCTTGAGGTAGAGGGTATAGGGGTTCTAAGTTCTAATGACAGCTCTGCTGTTGATTTTCTCAGCCGGAAGGTCCTGCGTGGTGTAAGCATAGTCAGATGTCAGCACCAAATGACCTGGGTGTGTGTGCGTGCAGGCGTGTGCGCATGGACACACATGTGCCTATACATGGGAATGCACATGTGCATGTTTTTTATAGCCTTAGGAAGCCTGAAGGAACTAACAGTGATCCCACACTTAGATCTCTTGAGACAGACTCTAGGAAACTTTTATGTAGAAAGGTAGGGACAATATTTTTATTTTTGACTAGACAGTTGTATAAATGTGTTAGAGTGGGGTGCATCCTGCATCACAGTAATTGAATGTGCAGCACACTGAAGCATGCCTCCTTGCTGCTTATTTAGCACATTAATATCTACCTTTACACATCTGCAAATTACAGCCTCCTGGCAGCGAACACTAGAATTAGTGTTGTAGAGCAGTTCCCATTATCCTCTGGGAGGTGCCTTCCATTGTGACTGTTTCTCCTCTTTTCTTTGTAAGAAACTGCAAGACAGAATGGAGAATCCTATGGTAAGATCATTTTAAAGATACAGCCTGAAGTACTTGGTAGAAAAGTCAGCTCTCACAGCAACGTTAGCTCACCTGTGTTGTTCCTGAATGCTGTCATTGCTCAGCTTAGCCTAATAGCGCACAGATGGAGTCGGGAGAGCATGTCATTGTTCTGGTTGGAAATAACATCTTGTGCTCTCATTTCGGGCTCTTCAGGTGATGAGTGAGAGAGATCCACTCCCGCTAACTCAGGAGACAGATGTATTCAGAGAACCTAGTAGGTCCCATGGTGTTCCTAGGGCAGGAAACACTTTACAGTTGGAGCTATAGAGATTGGAACTGGGCAACAGAAAGCACAGTTTTTTTCTATGTATCTTAGTAAGTAGGTCAGTCAAGTCACTCTCAAGACTCTTGAGAGTCCCTTGGACTGGGAGATCAAACCGGTCAGTGCTAAAGAAAATCAGTCCTGAATATTCATTGGAAGGACTGATGCTGAAGCTGAAACTCCCAATACTTTGGCCACCTGATGCAAAGAACTACTTATTGGAAAAGATCCTGATGCTGGGAAAGATTGAAGGCAGAAGGAGAAGGGGACGACAGAAGATGAGATGGTTGGATGGCATCACCAACTCAATGGACATGAGTTTGAGCAGGCTCCATGAGTTGGTGATGGACAGGGAGGCTTGGCGTGCTGCAGTCCATGGGGTCGCAAAGAGTCAGACACAACTGAGTGACTGAACTGGTCAAGTCACGGCCGCCCACCCCACTGTCTTGTCTGTAGACAGGCAGACCTTTTAGGGCAGCTTAAGGGTGAGGACAGGCACTCCAGGCCTTCTTTCTACTCTATCATAACTCTCCATGTATCCTTTTGTCTTCTGCCCTGCCTGACTGTCTCCATCCTGAATGTGCAGAAGATTAATTTCATCGACTCAGCCCATCTCTTTGCCCAGGACGCTTATGTGCCTGATCAGCCTGTGGATTGGTTGCTCCTGTGTTAGATGTTTTTTTTTCATTTCTCCAGTTGGCTGTGTTTTGGGCAATGGCAGAGGTTGTGGCACTTAAACAAAACCCTGATTCTCTCCTCTCAGGATGGGTTTTGAGTAGATGATGATAGATAAACTTTGTGAGAATTGACTTCAGCTTGTCCTAAAAGAAGCATACCTGTGACTGTGTAATGCTTTGTGGTCATATGAATTTACCTTGTTTGCGTAGTGCTTCTTAAGCATGTGCTTTATGATTTTCGGTATCCTTTTCATTTGTTTTTTCAGCGTTCACTCAGATTCATCCTTGTCCAGACTCTGATATTTGTAAACAGACAATGGCATGTGTTTGGGATAGAGGCTAATATGGATAGCAGGGTTCTCTGGTGAATTTTGAATAGGAAAGTCTTCTAATGATAACATCTAATAACATAACATTACCAAAAAGATCTTCATGACCCAGATAATCATGTTGGTGTGATCACTCACCTAGGGCCAGATATCCTGGAATGTGAAATCAAGTGGGCCTTAGGAAGCATCACTACGAACAAAGCTAGTGGAGGTGATGGAATTCCAGTTGAGCTATTTCAAATCCTAAAAGATGATGCTGTGAAAGTGCTGCACTCAATATGCCAGCAAATGTGGAAAACTCAGCAGTGGCCACAGGACTGGAAAAGGTCAGTTTTCATTCCAATCCCAAAGGAAGGCAGTGCCAAAGAATGCTCAAACTGCCGCACAATTGCACTCCTCTCACACGCTAGTAAAGTAATGCTCAAAATTCTCCAAGCCAGGCTTCAGCAGTACGTGAACCGTGAACTTCCAGATGTTCAAGCTGGTTTTAGAAAAGGCAGAGGAACCAGGGATCAAATTGCCCACATCCGCTGGATCATGGAAAAAGCAAGAGAGTTCCAGAAAAACATCTATTTCTGCTTTATTGACTATGCCAGAGCCTTTGTGTGGATCACAATAAACTGTGGAAAATTCTGAAAGAGATGGGAATACCAGACCACCTGACCTGCCTCTTGAGAAATCTGTATGCCGGTCAGGAAGCAACAGTTAGAACTGGACATGGAACAACAGACTGGTTCCAAATAGGAAAAGGAGTACATCAAGGCTGTATATTGTCACCCTGCTTATTTAACTTATATGCAGAGTANTGTGTGGATCACAATAAACTGTGGAAAATTCTGAAAGAGATGGGAATACCAGACCACCTGACCTGCCTCTTGAGAAATCTGTATGCCGGTCAGGAAGCAACAGTTAGAACTGGACATGGAACAACAGACTGGTTCCAAATAGGAAAAGGAGTACATCAAGGCTGTATATTGTCACCCTGCTTGTTTAACTTATATACAGAGTATATCATGAGAAATGCTGGACTGGAGGAAGCACAAGCTGGAATCAAGATTGCCGGGAGAAATATCAATAACCTCAGATACGCAGATGACACCACCCTTATGGCAGAAAGTGAAGAAGAACTAAAAAGCCTCTTGATGAAAGTGAAAGAGGAGAGTGAAAAAGTTGGCTTAAAGCTCAACATTCAGAAAACGAAGATCGTGGCATCTGGTCCCATCGCTTTATGGCAAGTAGATGGGAAAACAGTGGAAACAGTGTCAGACTTTATTTTGGGGGGCTCCAAAATCACTGCAAATGGTGATTGCAGCCATGAAATTAAAAGACGCTTACTCTTTGGAAGGAAAGTTATGACCAACCTGGACAGCATATTAAAAAGCAGAAACATTACTTTGTCAACAAAGGTCCGTCTAGTCAAGGCTATGGTTTTTCCAGTAGTCCTGTGTGGATGTGAGAGTTAGACTGTAAAGAAAGCTGAGTGCTGAAGAACTGATGCTTTTAAAACTGTGTTGGAGGAGACTCTTGAGAGTCCCTTGGACTGCAAGGAGATCCAACCATTCCATCCTAAAGGAGATCAGTCCTAGGTGTTCATTGGAAGGACTGATGTTGAAGCTGAAACTCCAATACTGTGGCCACCTGATGCAAAGAACTGACTCATCTGAAAAGACCCTGATGCTGGGAAAGATTGAGGGCAGGAGGAGAAGGGGATGACAGAGGATGAGTTGGTTGGATGGGATCACCGACTCAATGGACATGGGTTTGGTTGGACTCTGGGAGTTGGTGATGCACAGGGAGGCCTGGCGTGCTGCGGTTCATGGGTTCACAAAGAGTTGGACACGACTGAGTGACTGAACTGAATAACAATACGTCCATACAGTATTAAATATTCCTTTGTGCTTTTCTTAACATCTAATGCAGGATTCCTGGCTATAGTAGATCTATTGTGCTTGTTGCTATGTGAACCTTCCCTCTACTCTTAATGACTCAGTCTTTTTTTATTTTAATCTGTGTGTTTACATTTAGGGTACTCTTCCTTGGGGAAGTAGAAATGTGCTACACCTACAGTTTTGTTTGTTACTTTATCATCAATACTCTATTTCTCTTGAAAACAAGTTCTTAAAACAATGAAAATGACATGTTCAGTGGCAATAATAATCATATCCTAATACTTCATTTTAAAGATTGATGGTAAAGAAAAAACCTCTTAAAAAGATTGAAATTTTTTTAAATAATAAAAAGTAAAGAAAAAAAAGATTGGTGGCTCAAATATTGGGTTGGCCAAAATGTTCATTTGGGTATTATTGCAAGATGGTACGAAAAGCTCAGAAGAACTTTTTAGCCAACTCAATATATCTTACTCTATTTCTCTTGAAAACAAGTTCTTAAAACAATGAAAATGACATGTTCAGTGGCAATAATAATCATATCCTAATACTTCATTTTAAAGATTGATGGTAAAGAAAAAACCTCTTAAAAAGATTGAAATTTTTTTAAATAATAAAAAGTAAAGAAAAAAAAGATTGGTGGCTCAAATATTGGGTTGGCCAAAATGTTCATTTGGGTATTATTGCAAGATGGTACGAAAAGCTCAGAAGAACTTTTTAGCCAACTCAATATATCACAGATAAAAGTAATTTGATAAATTATTGTATTTTAGGGTTTTGGTTTCTATTTAAGAAATATGAAAGTTTTATTAGAAAGCTTATTAGTAGAACTTGCATTTTACTCTCTCATATAAAGGAAATGAATTTGAATTTTTAAGCCAGTAGTTGAAATTTGGTTGTAATGTTGGTGATTTTTAAAACCTTTCTCATTTTTATGTTATTTTACCTGAACAGAAGTGTCCTATTTGAGTATATATATGCTGTCATACTTGCCAGCACCCACGATCACTCATATCCTATGAGTGACAAAATTAGCATGACCCAGCATTGACTTTCTCAACCAGTAGCCCCCAAATCTAGCTTCTCTTTTCAGAATTGCTAAATAAGTTTTTTTTATTGTTTTAAACCACAGATTCCTAGGCTACACAGAGCTACTGCATCAGGATCTCCAGGGGTTCACTTTACCTGTGAACTTGCTAATGAATTCTGCACATGCAGTTTTGGGGACCCTTCTAGGGCACTAGTTCCCCATCTGACCAGAAAGAACGTCTCTCATCATTATACTTGATTGTACCTGGAGAATTTTCATATGGGCAGGGTTGTTCTATTTAAGAGAGCCATGGGAATTTGTAAGGATGCATGCAAATACAGATTTTGCCATTACTGCCCCCAAAATACTTCTGGTTGGCTGATGATACATGTGAGTCTTCTTGTCTTGAGTTTCTCAAGGATCATGATGCTAATTATAGCACTGATGCACTGTGATTTGTGGAAATGCTTGAAAAAATCCTTGTTCACATGTGGTTTTAGGAATCATGGTGGGTCTTTGAGTTTCAGAAGTTGGCTGCGTCTGTCTGGACTGTACCATCTTCCACATGTTATGTTTGTGTCAAACTTTAAAAAAAAAAATGATGCTGTTATAATCTCATGCTACTGGGCAAGCTAATGTCATGAGGAGCTAGCACATTTTAGTGGAGTTGGACTCATTTCCTGTTTTGTCGTGAATGGAAGAGCAGTTATGGTGCTGTGTGCTTGGAGGAGTGGTTTTGTGGAGATGTATTGGCGTTGTATATGGCTTAGGAAGCATCGCTTGATGAGCTTTGTACTCGCTGCTTTAAGTGTCTCAAGTTCTTGGTCAGCTTTGTGCTGTGTGTCACTAGGTGGAGATGTAGCCTTGTTTGGTGGTGTAGCCACAGCCTAAAGAGTATGTCTGGATTTCTTGTCTTATTTCAAAAGAACTTTAGAGATATTTGATGAATTTTATTATACCCTACGAAAAAAACTTGTGAACTTAATATAATTCTAAATTATCCTCTTCTTCATTAAGGTTTAAATCCAGTCCTACTTTAATACCTGTTTTTACACTGATGAACTCTTTAAATTTCTTTCTCCTCTGGCTAATGTTTCTTTTGGCTAGCCCTCATCATTTCCTCTTGTCAAAGAGATTCTGATGTCTCTTTCTGTGGTTCTTTATAGTGGGTTAATTATAAAAGTTTAATAAAGTAAGAATTTTTACTTTAAAGTCAAATATTAGGCAAAATTGAAATTTAGTAGTAATAGGAGGTAAATGAACCAAAACTTACAGTCTGAACATACCCTAATTTTATCTTTTGTATTATTTTAAGTCGATGTTGTCAATTTTTTATATACTTAATTTCTGTCAGGCTTATTTTCCCCCCTTCCTTCCTTCCATCTTTTCCTCTTCCTTCCTGAATCTTGAATGTGGCTCCTCTATGCACAGTACTGATGTGAAGAGTTGAAAAGAAATGTGAGCCTGTCTCCAAAGAGCTGATAGCCAGTGGAGGACATTGCAGATGTGACCACGAAGCATTTTAAAGCAATTTGAATATCTGATCTTTAGAAATGATAAAGATGGAACTTTAAAAATAAAATCTCCTTACTTTGGAAGACACTCTGACTGTCCTTCAGACATTTAAACATAAAGCTGCTAGATGATCAAGCAGTTTTTCTCTCCTAGGTTTATACTCAAGGGAAATGAAAATAAATCTTCACCAAAATAACTTGCACATGAATGTTCATAGCAGTGTGAATGAACGTGTGAATGTTCACATGTAATACCCCAACAGTGGAAACAATCCAAATGTCTGTTCAATGGATAAATGAATAGACAGAATGTGATATATCTGCACAATGCAATATTAATTCAGTGATAAAAGAAATTAACTACTGATGCATGCTCCAACATGGGTGACTCTTGAAAACTTTATGCTAAGTGAAAGAAAACAGTCATAAAAGGCCATATATTCTATGATTTCATTTATATGAAATATCCAGAATAGGAAAATCTGTAGAGACAAAAAGCAAATTAGTGATTACCTAGGGCCAGATGGGAGTGGGGTAATGACTGTCCATGGTTATAGAGTTTCCTTTGGGGGAATTGTAAAATTAATTGCGGTCATGGATTTACTTTGCAAGTAAACTAAAAATCATTGAATTATATGTGCACTTTCAATGGGTAACTTGTATGAGAATTATATCTCAATAAACCTGTTTTTTAAAAAAATAAATTATCAAAAGGCGTACAGTTGATAAAGTGAAAGTCAGTCATGTCCAACTCTTTACAACCCCATGGACTATACATTCCATGGAATTCTCTAGGCCAGAATACTTGAGTGGGTAGCCTTTCCCTTCTCCAGGGGATCTTCCCAACACAGGGATCAAGCCAAGGTCTCCTGCATTGCAGGCGGATTCTTTATCAACTGAGCTATCAGGGAAGCCCACAGTTGATCAAGTCAAGGAATATTTGTTGACTATCTAACAGTCATGGAATGAGTTCTGTGTGAGTTACAAAACCAGTGTAAGGCACAAACCCTGACCTCAGATTGCTTACAGTTGAAGAGAAAAGGCACACATGCAATATAAAACAATTCACTGTAGCTTTCTGAATTTGTTCCCATCTTTGGGTTGTAACTTCCTGATTTCTCTCTTCCATTCGACCTTCATGGCTCTGATCTTCTAACCCTTTATCTGTTGTTTCTTTCAAAAGCAAACTGTTGCTCCTCAGATTTTGATAAAATAACAGCCCCAACCTGTTACCCGGGCTTCCCTGGTAGCTCAGCTGGTAAAGAATCTGCCTACAATGTGAGAGACCTGGATTCGATCCCTGGGTTGGGAAGATCCCCTGACAACCCACTCCAGTGTTCTTGCCTGGTGAATCCCCATGGATTCTAGTCGGAGGGCTACAGTCCATGGGGTCACAAACAGTTGGACACGACTGAGTGACTAAGCACACCACAACCTGTTACCTTTAACTACCTAAAGGACATTAAAAAAATATTTTATTGAAGTGTAGGTGATTTAAAGGACATTTTAAAGCAAGAGTAGTATCTCCAGTAGCTTAAATTGTGTGGCTCATGGAAATCCATTCATTTAGAAAATACATGTTGGTGTTTCACTTGGAAAGAATTGGAAGATCTTAAGAGGATTGGCATTACTATTTTTGAAATTGCAACAGATATCTTTTTGGTACAGTTTAGTCAGGTTGCAGACTGGTCAAAAATACAGTCTTGAATTTAGATTATCATGAAAAATGCCTTGGAGGAATATTTAAAAGTTTGTTTTGTATAGAGCTGGCTTATGTTGTCATTGGGAGACCTGGGTTCGATCCTTGGATTGGGAAGATTCCCCTGGAGAAGGGCATAGCAATCTACTCCAGTATTCTTGCCTGGAGAATCGCCATGGACAGAGGAGCCTGATGGGCTGTAGTCCATGGAGTTGCAGAGTTGGACACAGCTAACCACAGCATAGCAGCATGTTGTCATTAATATAGCATTTTGATGTTCTTGTGGTCATTAAAACTAAAAGAGGAATTTTGGTTCAGTTACTGTAATTCCTTTTTTGTAGCCCAAAAAGGCTATCTTTTTAAGGCAGTAATTGATTAATTCTGAATGTGTCAGGTTACACAGTGTCCTTGTTTATTAAGCCTGTCTGAGTCCATGGTATTAGTGCATCAGCTAGACTTTTTTTTCTCTCTTCACAGATGCGTATGAAACCGCCAAGATGCTTTGTGAACAGTATTATCTGGTAGCTCCAGAGCTGGAAGTTGAAGAATTCAATGGTAAAAGACAAATAATTTTAACCTTAGATACAAATGAGCTGACTAAAAAACTGACTCTACCTGAGCTATATTTCACTGAGATCCTCAAATTGTGTTGCTTTTTCATCTTTTATGTGTTCTTAAAACCCTTTCTGTGTCTTGGTCAATGAGTTTTTGTACAGTAATCTATGAGAACCCCCAGGTTTTGGAACAGAAGTAATCAAGGTAGAAGATGCACAAAGATATAAACACACAGTTCTCAAAATAACAGATGCCAACAGTCATTAAACAAATGGGAAGGTGTTTAATAATCAAAAAAGAACAAAGGGAAATAAATGATATTTTTGTCTTTAAAAATGGCAGTGATTAAAACATTTTAATGCTTTGAGTTGATGCCCAGAAAAATACCTTTCCCCAACACTTACATATTTCTGGTGTAAGTTTAAATTGGTATAGCCTTTCTTTAACAAAAGGCTAACAGTGTTCTATCTCTTTGCCTAGTACATTAAATTAATAATGTTTATATTCTTTGGTCCAGTAAATAAAGTTCAGAAAATTTATTATAAGAACATAGAGATTGCACAGATCTATGTATAAGAATGATCTCAGTAGGTTTAAAAAAAATAATTTATTTATTTATGGTTGCACTGGGTCTTCTTTACTGCCCGGGTTTCTCTAGTTGTGGTGAGCGGAGGCTAGTCTCTAGTTGTGATGTGTGGGCTTCTCACTGCAGTGGCTTCTCTTGTTGTGGAGCACAGGCTTCCAGGACTCGGGGGGTTTGGTAGTTGCAGCTCTCAGACTCTAGAGGGCAGGCTCAGTAGTTGCGGTGCATGGGCTTAGTTGCTCCGTGGCATATGGGAGCTTCCTGTACCAGGGATCGAACTCATGTCTCCTGCATTGACAGGTGGATTCTTTACCACTGAGCCACCAGGGAAACTCCACAGTGATTTTCTTATAGAGAAAAATTAGAAAACAACCCGATTTTCCACCATAAGGGTTATTAAATTAATTCTGGCATACCCATAAGATAGAATACTATGCAGCCATTCAGAATAATGCTTTACAGAATATTTAACATTTGAGAAAAGTTGTAAACATAGGCTATAAAAGTTTTCTATTGTGCAGGTTCATTGGATAATATGTCAAAGGATTTATTACCACCATAATACAAACAGCAGCTCCTGAATAGTGGCATTTTAGCTGATTTTTATATTAGTTGTATGAACTATATTTACGTGTATTTTTTTATTGTAAGTTATGAAAGAGACATGCTTATCATAAAAATACAAATATAAATGTAGAACAAGAAGTAAAAGTTCCTACCACTCTGTCTCCCATACAGTTTTGTTTTTTACATAAATGAGTTTAAAACCATACATGTTCTTTAACTTACGTATTTCACTTCACCTTGAAGATCTTGGCATATATTTCTGTCTTTTAGAGATTGTCCGTGGTGTAGATTATTTTAATTTATGTAATCATTTTTCCGTTGGATGGGCATCTAGGATTTCTAATTTTCCCATGTTCCATATGATGGCGCATGAAGAGGTGTGTGTGTGGGTGTGTGTTTGTGGGTGTGGGTGTGTATTTGGAGGGTGGGAAAACATATGAACGTATGGAAGTATTTCTGTTGGTTACATTCTTAGAAGCAGAGTGACTGAGTCTTAGGGTATGGGTTCTTAGGCTATGCATTAAAGATAAACCACATTCCCTCTCAAAAATATGCCAAAAACCTATTTCTCTTGTAATGAGTTCAAAATGTGAAGACTTCAGACTGCCATGACAGGACCCCTGCCCCAATATTCTACTGGGAGATAGAGAATCAAAGCTGCTTGCAAAGTCTGTTGGGTTCTCTGAAAAGAGCTGCACCCCTATTTTACCGAAATATACCTCTAGGACCAAGTAGATTTTGCTTGAGTATTTCTGAGAAGCAACTTTATTTCTCTCTACTGGTTAGGTGGAACCTGACCTCACCATCCAGATTTCTGTTCATCAGACATGGAACTTGCACTCACTGGTAGTGATTAATTGCTCTTTGGCATGAGTGCCAGCTTCACTTGCTTGGTCTTGCTGATGCCTGGTGCCAACCAGATTAGCACATTCCTTCCCCGTCTCTCTGGGCAGTCCACTCCACCATAAGAGAAGCTTTCCAAGCGTTTTTGGAACCATCTTGTGTGTGATTCTTGAAGCCCCTTCTGCCATCCTGAGAGAAATGAATGCTGGTGGTTACAGGTAGCCTCTAGTTTCCTGTGGCTTTGGGTGGTGTAGTTAGGATTTCTACTTATTTCTTGAATGCCAAAGCTCTTTGCGAGTGCAGTTCAGGACTGCCTTGGAGCTCTCACAAGCTTCATCATAGAGACAGCAGGTCAGAGGTCAGTCATGAATACCTTAAGCAGACACTGGGTTTTTGTAGCAGACTCTTTCCCAGCTAGGAATCAGATCCAGAGTCTGTGGATTCATTTTCAGAGCCTGTGTGAACTGGCATAGCACCTTCTTCAGGATGCTCCCATTTTCCAACCCTGCTGGGTCCACCGGGTCCCTTGAACAGTCGTCAGTGATAGCACTCACTGCCCTCTGCTCTGCACTTCAGAGGAGTAAGGCTGCCATTAACCCTCAAAGAACAATTTGTTGCTTCCTGAGAATGTTAAGTTCTATTAGATTGACTGACCCCTCATCTCATTTTCTGACTATTTGATTTTTTTTCTTGCCCATTGCAGTCCCCTGAGAAAGGAGTAAATAGGATTATGCAGAACATAGTGTGTGAATACCATCAGTATTTATATTCATCACTAGCATTTTATATATAGGGGGCTAGCTGTAGTAATCTTCCTTTTTTTTTTCCTTTTAGTAATACATTTCAAGAAACATTAAAAATAACAGAATTTTCCTTACCTTACATCAGGTTTCAAATATTACTGGCTAGTTACCCACAGCAACCCATGTGGTTGCTCCAAAGACAGGTGGCTATCCCACTGTGCTTTTTCTCTTTTCCACGTTCTCTTTCTCTTTTGGTAACTGCCAAAACATGAAGTAAGTAAACCTTTTTACTTACCTTTTTTGCATTCACATGGTAAAGCAGCATGGCTGAAAGACATGAAGTTTGTAGCCAGCTCGGGGGGTGGAAATCTGTATCCTAACACTTAGGAGACAAGTCATTCACCTCTGACACTCAGCTGTGAGCTCTCCTTGTGAGGTGATGGAAGGATAAATTTTCTAAGTCCTCAATAGAGCATAAGTATGTGCTAGAAATGTAATAAAGGCTGGCTACTGGAAGTCAAGGTTGACTTGGGAAAGATAAGACTTCTGGTTACCACACTGGCATTTTTTTCACCTTTTCTAGATTAGTCTTTCTTGTCAAGAGGTTGATTCATAGCTTTAGGTTTTGTTGGAAAAGTAAAAATTTCCGTTCATACTATGTGTATTTTGTTACAAGAGGGTTCATAGAAAAAGTATGCATCTATCCTGGGATCTTTGACCTATGTCTAGTTTCCTCATATTGGATACTTCTGTGGATATTTTTAGTTAGGTGCTTCTGCACAAGAATTGAAAAAGCCCTTACTGTAGCTGTGTTGACACTGTTGAAGTTAATTTTTTAGTAATGGTAATAGCCAACATTTATTTATTGATGGCTTACTGTGTGGCAGGCTCTGGGTAAACTAGTTTATCACTGTTATTTCATTTAATCCTTACATTAACCCAGTGAGATATGAGAACTAATTTTATTTATTTTCTTTAAAACTTTTAAATTTTATGTTGGTATATAGCCGATTAACAATGTTGTGATAGTTTTAGGTGAACAGCAAAGGGACTCAGCCATACATATACATGTATCTGTTCTCTCCCAAACTCCCCTCTCATCGAGGCTTCCACATAATGTTAGCACAGTTCCCTGTGCTAGAGAGCAAGTCCTTGTTGCTTATCCATTTCAAGTATAGCTGTGTGTACATGTGCATCCCTCACTATCCCTTCCCCCCATTCCCATCCTTGTATTGTGCCTATTATAGAAATGGAATGCTGGAGACCCAAATGCATTGAATTCCTATTAATATATATCCCTCCCTTGGTGTCTGCAGAGGATTGGTTCTAGGACCTCTCCCCAACTGCCTGTGAATTCCTAAATCTACAGATGCTCAAGTCTTTTATATGAATTGGCATAGTACAGTCAGCCCTCTATATCCAATGCTTCTGCATCCACGAATTCAACCAATCATGGATCAAGCTTCTTTTATTTTTTCTGGTCTCCTTTTTTTTCATTCTTATAGGAGAACTATCTGAAAATTAAATTCTTTATATCCAACATAGAGTTCTGTTGGCATTTATTAAATGTTGTTTCAACTAATGATGTTTGGAGCAGTGATATACAAATAGAGACTTCATTATTTCTTGAGTCTTGAGCATGAAAAATCTGAGCCACTTTTTCCATTGACTTTTAGAAATGCGCCCTTAGATGAAAATTCGTATTCCATTTATGCCTTATTTTAGAAAGCCAGCAAACATCTATTAAGGGTCCACTCTGTCAAGCCCCTGGCTAGGCCCAGGATTAGGGAAGAGCTATGGACCAAAACACTTGACATGGTTTAAAAAAGAAGGAAAGATATCTAAACTATAATGTTCTTGAAGAAAAGTACACAAACTAAAAAATAATTTAAAAAAAAAAAAAAAAGAAAAGTACAAGTAATTGAGCAAGCCCTCAGATGGCTCCTACAGAATGCTGGTTGAAAAAAAAAGCTATCAAAAGTACTTCAATTTCCCTGAGATTTGGACTGACGAGGTTGATCTCAGAAGACTGTTTATATAACTAGTCGTGCCTTCTGGTACAAGAGGGACCAAGCATTCAGCATGTTCCTGGGGCTCCATTAAAAAGACCACAGGGAATACAAACAGAAACAGCCAAAAACCCAGGGGTACTCATCAGTCAGTCCTTGATCCCACCTCCAGCCAAAGAGTAACCAGGCGGAAGCATACTGGCTGATTGATGGGACAGAGCAGAAGCGCCCCAAAGGAGGAGGCTGCAGCAGAAATGGCACCAGATGATCCTGGAGGGGTGCTGGGGGCAGAGCTGGGAGGGGCCAAGGACTGGATTGGGACATCAGAAGATGGGATAAATGGAGAACCGGTCTAAGGTGTGGGGTAAGGATGGGTACTGGGAGCAGCTTGACTCTGGCTCTGCTCTCCTGCTGACAGCCACTAGCATTTTCCCTGGGGCAAACAATGAAAATAGTTTCTTCCAGAACAACCTGGGAAAACTAGGGCTGTTCATGTAACTTTTCCAAAGTAAAGCCTCCTCCATTCAGACATTTGGGGGACCCTCCAGTCAGAGGCTGGCTGGCTATCTGCTTATCCTAAAGCCAGTGGAAAAGTCTTGACCAGGCACTCAGAGCTTCAAGTCAGGCTTCCCTCTTAGAGGAAGTAGTAAAGTTGAAATCATAACATTTCTACTTGAGAAAGTTTACGCAGTGTCGATCTCTTAATGATTCTGGGTCACGAGGAGGAGGAAAGCCTAAATTGTCCAGTATCTACTCTCAAGCCTATGCTGGGATTTGAGGTTCCACAGATTTTCCTCAGAACGTCTGACACAAGGAGAAAGGACTGTAGGTCTCTGGTGGTTGGTCTGCTAGCTGCTGATAGCATGCCTTGTCATAGTTTAACAGAACTTAATGTTCCTATTTCGTCCATTTCTCCAAGAAGATGTGCCCCCTTTGCTCTGTGGTTTCACCTTCCCCTGCTTGACCACCGGGGTCACTGGTGGTGGTGGAGGGTAGCCCCCATTTTGAGAAATACCAAGAGATGCTTGAGGGCTTCGGTGGTGGCTCAGTGATAAAGAATCTGCCTGCCAATGCAGGAGACACAGGAACCGCAGGTTCAATCCTTGGGTTGGGAAGATCCCCTGGAGGAGGGCATGGCAATCCACTCCAGTATTCTTGCTTGGGAAACCCCATGGGCAAAGGAACCTGGCTGGCTGCACCCCATGGGGTTGCAAAGAGTCGAACACAACTGAGTGACTAAGCATGCACCATGCAGGGGATGTTTGGGTGCCCTATGTAATGCTCAGAACATTAGGACATAGGTAATGATATTCCAGTTTTGCTCAACTTAAGTTCCAAAAAAAAAATTTGCCTGAGGTCATACAGCTGGTAAGTGAAGGAGTGGAATTTCATCCTGCTTTTAGAGTTGGAAGCCTCCATTAGCTTTTTGTAGCATTCTTTTTTATGTACTTGGAAGTAAGGATGCAACAACGTTCTTGACTTTCTTCTGGTCTTGGTCCTTACTCATTGACGGTTTTGTCTCTGTTTCAGCCAAAGCTCCAAACAAACCTATTCAGGTAGTTTATGTGCCCTCACACCTCTTTCACATGCTCTTTGAGTTGTTCAAGGTAAGTGGAATTTGAAAATATGGAAAGAAGTCTTCATTTTAAATTACTTTGATTCAGGCATAATGGATTCATTAGATTAGCATAAGAAAAAGGTTTTGCATAACCATTTAAAAAAATTCTATTTCTGATATCCTGTGGGTTTTATAATTTGTACACTGAGATGAAAAATTGCTGTGTACACTATAGTTTTCGTGAATATTGGTACCTATTGATTTTGAAACTTAGTTGTACCATTGTGACTTTATGTAAAATCCATACTGTTTTTTCTTTAGATATGAGCTTAGAGATGCTTTTTAGTTTTCAAGCCTGACAAAAACTTGATTAGTGGTAGCCAGATCAAAATAAAAACACGTTTATGCCTCTCTTATGCTTCTGAGTGTTAACCATGTTGATGCATTAGCAATTGTTCCAGTCCTGAAAGATAATGTTAACACCGTTACACAGTTGAGTCATTTTAGAAAATTCGGAAGCTCTGGCAGAGGCAGAGGGGAAAGATATGGATGGGCTGGACCAAAAAGGACCCCCCCACACACATAAAAAATAGAACAAAAAAAAGTAACTCTCTACAGCTTAAACTGTTGCTTTTATTAACTGGTAGCTAATGGCATATAAGTAGCAGTATTACAAGCACAAGGCATTTGAGTAAAATTCCATGTCTTCCAATGTGTAAAATCCTAAACTGAACACCAGAAAAATCAGTTATGCTGATTTGCTTCCCCAAATTATAGTGTTACTGATGTGACACTTAAGGTTGAGATGGGCATTCAATTGTGAACTTGTTCTTCAAAAGCTGTGGCTTTTTCAGAATTTCTTTTCACTTGACATTTCTTTGACTTTTTTTTTTTCCCCAGCCAAATGATTTATTTTTGTGGGAAGCCAAAATCCTCTCTGGTTTTCCACCTTCTTTAGAGGAAGAGTGCTGTGTAAATGCAGACTGATATCAAATTTACAGCCTCATTACACGTGATAAAAACATCCCTCTTGGTTAAAAGTTGAATAATTTAAATACCCTAAAGCAAAAATGAAAAGAAAAAAGGGAAGGAAAGAAAAATAAGCATTTAGTATGGTGGATGAGACTGAAATGAGATGAAAAAACAAAGCATCAGAAAATTTTTCCTTGATCTGAACACGTTAAGTTCTTTAGAGGGAATTTAAAGTGCCATAGAAATCCAACTAATATTTGCCCCACAAAAGAATTGTTGTGTATTGGTAAAGTTTTGCTAGTTTCTTTAGTAGTTTGTGGTGTCACACTAAAAAAAAGGTTCTGTGATTTCAGAACTCAATGAGAGCAACAGTTGAACTATATGAAGATAGAAAAGAGGGCTACCCAGCTGTTAAAACCCTGGTTACTCTGGGTAAAGAAGACTTATCCATTAAGGTAACTACTTTATTTGTACATACACTTGAATTATCAGTTAGTTTCATAGTGTGTAGACATTGAAGAATCAAAGGGAAGGAAAGAGAACTGGCTTTGAGTGTCTTTTTTATGGCCGAGTAATATTCCACTGTATATATGTACCACATCTTTATCCATTCATCTGTTGATGGACATCTAGGTTGCTTCCCTGTCCTGGCTATTGTAAATATTGCCACTATGAACATTAGGGTACATGTGTCTTTTTCTGTTATGGTTTTCTGAGGGTATATGCTCCGCAATGGGATTTCTGGTTCATATGGTAGTTCTATTTCCTAGTTTTTTAAGGAGTCTTCATACTGTTCTCCATACTGGCTATATCAATTTACATTCTCACCATCAGTGTAATAAGGCTTTTATTGTTTGATGATGGCCATTCTGACCGGTGTGAGATGATAACCTCATTGTAGTTTTTTTTTTAAATTGATTTATTTTAGTTGGAGGCTAATTACTTTACAGTATTGTAGTGGTTTTTTCCATACAATGACATGAATCAGCCATGGGTTTACATGTGTTCCCCATCCTGAACCCCTCTGCCACCTCCCTCC
>SJXQ01005551.1:0-145428 GCA_006408695.1 Aepyceros melampus | reverse complement strand
AAGGCAATCGTCTGTTAAGGAAAAGAGAATGAGAGATAACAAAAACAAAACTCAGGAAGCTAGAAAGTCCACAGACAAGTGGTAATGGATGAGCTGACTGAAAAGGCTGACCCCTAAGCTGGCAGTAGGAAACACTGATAAATAACCTAAACTCCCTGTGGCCCATTAAACCCCTGAGGTTTAATGCAGGGATAAAACCCTAGAAAACAGGCTGAAAAGTCTGTTAGAGTCTCCCATGGCCATCATAGCCTAGCAGCTTCCCTTTCTCTTCATGTGGAAGCCTGGAGGGTTATTATTTTACAATATAAATAGAGAGTTTCTGTGCTGGGAGATACCAGACACAGTGGATCATGGTATACCAAACTGTAAACTGAGGGATTCTATGACTGAGTGCTCATGGCTTGGAAAACAGGATGTGTGAACCAAGTTTACAGTCAAATGAAGTAAACTGCTGATATTGTCCAACTTTCTTCCCCAACTTGGCTACCAGGCAAAGTGATCTTATAATTTACCATCCAGATGAGGGCTCTCATCCTCTGCCACCTCCTTCTCCTTTTGCCTTCACTATTTCCCAATGTTAAGGTCTTTCCCAACAAACTGGCTCTTTGCATCAGGTGGCAGAGGATGAGATGGTTAGAGAGCATCACTGACTCAGTGGACATGAATTTGAGCAAATTCTGGGAGATAGTAGAGGACAGAGGAGCCTGGCATGCTGCAGTCCATGGGGTCGCANGAATTTATGGGATAATGATGTTGAAATTTTCTGAACTTGATGACTTCAATCAGCTAAAACTTGGACTCTGCCTACTGTCCAAGCCCCCTCATCAATAGGCAAACAACCTTAGCTTAAAACATCCTATCTGGCTTTCATGGATAGACCACTTTAGGAATGATCCCCAGTGTTCTCTTTACTTTCTGCAAGTAATAAATCCTCCCTTCACCTAATGTTCAGCTTGGTGGTGCCTTTTGGCTGAACACCCAAGATGTTAACCCAGTTTGAGGATAAGAATAGCTCCAAGATTTGCAGAACAAATCACTCTTCAGTATACAAAATATTTAAGATTATCATGAGTTATTGGCATCTTAATTAAGCTTCCCATTCAGAAGGTTAATACCGGAGTGGGTTGCCAGGCCCTCCTCCAGGGAATCTTCCTGACCCAGAGCCTGCATCTCTTATGTCTCCCGCATTGACAGGCAGGTTCTTTACCATTAGTGCCACCTGGGAAGCTCGCTGGATCGTACAGTGTCTTTATTCTTTAAGAAGTTTCCGCACTGTTCTCCATAGTGGCTGTACCATTTTTTACATTTCCACCAACAGTGTAGTAGCATTCCCTTTTCTCCACATCCTCTCCAGCATTTATGGTTTGTAGATTTTTGAATATGGACTTTCTGACTACTGTGGGGTGATGTCTCATTGTAGTTTTGATTTGTATTTCTTTAAAGATACCTGACCCAGAGCCTGCATCTCTTATGTCTCCCGCATTGACAGGCAGGTTCTTTACCATTAGTGCCACCTGGGAAGCTCGCTGGATCGTACAGTGTCTTTATTCTTTAAGAAGTTTCCGCACTGTTCTCCATAGTGGCTGTACCATTTTTTACATTTCCACCAACAGTGTAGTAGCATTCCCTTTTCTCCACATCCTCTCCAGCATTTATGGTTTGTAGATTTTTGAATATGGACTTTCTGACTAGTGTGGGGTGATGTCTCATTGTAGTTTTGATTTGTATTTCTTTAAAGATGCAAATCAAAGATGTTGAGCTTTTTATGTGTTTATTGTCCATCTGTGTATCTTCTTTGGAGAAACATCTATTTAGATCTTCTGCCCTTTAATCGGATTGTCGTTTTTTTGATATTGTGTTGCATGAGTTATTTGCATATTTTGGAGATTATTCCCTTGTCCATTGCTTCCTTTGCAAATATTTTCTCCAATTTTGAGGCTTGCCATTTTGTTTTGTTTATGGTTTCCCTTGCAATGCAAAAGCTTTTAAGTTTAATTAGGTCCCATTTGTTTATTTTTGTTTTCATTTTTATTACTCTAGGAGGTGGATTGAAAAAGATCTTCCTGTGATTTGCATCAAAGACTGTTTTGCCTATATTTTCCTCTAAGGGTTTTGCTGTACCCAGCTTACAATTAGGTCTTTAATCTATTTTGATTTTAATTTTGTGTATGGGGTTAGGGAGTGTTCTAATTCCATTTGTTTACTTGTAGTTGTCCAGTTTTCTCAGCACAATTTATTGAAGAGGCTGCCTTTTATCCCTTGGAAGGTAGGGAGAGATTACAAAAAGTTACAGAAAAAGAATCTTAAAATTCTGCAAAGCTCTAATTTCCCAAGGAGAGATAATTCAGAGACCTTTTGTTGGTCATAAATTCATATTGCTTTTCCCATATAAAGAGCATTTCCAAACCTCCCTTCTAGTGCTTTGTATTATTTTTCCTCTATAAAAAATACCAACACATGTAACTCAACATTGGTTGTTTCCTAGTGGATGTAATTGTGTTGTTAAACTATCTAGCAATTACATCATTCTTCTAATGGTTATATTCCCTACAGATCCTGGAAATAGGTACATGATCAGATTAATTTACTCCTCTCTCTAGGTGCCTTTGGGAAATAATTCTATCTGGAACCTTGACCTTAAGGAACACCTGAATTCATCTTATTTCTTTTTGGCTTTGAATTTTGTATCTTAAGCCTGACAATCTGATGTACAAGAGGAAAGTATTGCTTAACCATGTTATGCCCAAGTACAGTTCAGAGTCTCTAAAACAAGCTATTCTTTTGTAAAACACACAGAACATCATCCTTTTCTGATGTATGAGGTATGTGTGGCCTACTGTGAGTTTTTCAGAAACTTGTCAGAGCACTAGGCCAACAACCTGGACTCCAAAATGGTCTCTAAAGCTCACTGATTGTGTGGCCTTGAATTATTCACTTACATATCAACTTCATTTTTCTTCTTACAGTGAGTAATAGCATTGCTATCTTATGGTATTTTTGAAAAATTCAAATGAGATAAAGAATATATCAATATGTGCTTTTTAAATGCTTAAGTGTTATTCAAGGTCAAGTCTACAGGTCTTTGTGAACCTCATTTTCTGCCATTTATTAATATGCAGTTTAGTGATCCAATGGTGCGGTGAAAAGACTGGACTTTAGTTTCTCATACTAATACCCACGGGTTTAAATATCAAGTTAACTACCCCACAGTTATCTAATTTGGGGTAAATTCCTTAAAATCTCTGAAAAGCAGTTTTGTCATTCATTAAGTGGGGGAAATAATGTCTTTCATTTAGTACTCATTCATCTGCCATTAATAATTCCCCTATGGGACCTGGATCCAGAAGATCCTCTGGCAAACGAAATAGCAACCCACTCTGCTATTCCTGCCTGGAAGTCCCATGGACAGAGGAGACTGGTGGGCTCCATGGGGTTGCAGAGTCAGTCACAACTTACTGGCTGAGCATGAATATGATATGGGACTTCCCTGGGGATCAGAATGTTAAGAATCCTCCTTTCAATGTAGGGGATGTGGGTTCAATTCCTGGTTGGGGAACTAGATCCCACCTGCCGTAGGGCAGCTAAGCCAGGGCCCTGCAAGTAGATAGCAGGCACGGCACAACTACTGAGCCCACAGGCAGCAAAGAAGTTCTCATGTGTCACAGCCAAGACCCAACGCAGCCAAAGAATATTCTTCAATTCCCTCCATTTTTCTTAGATTGCACTCCTCCACCAAAATATACAATGCAAAAATACCTTGCCTTTTCTAGAGATTGCAATTTAGAAACTTAGGGGTACTCAGAAAAGTTCTTGGAGAGTTGCAGGGAAAGGTAATGACTTGGAAAATAGGGTATGTGAAGGAAGTGTAAAGGAACTAGTTCATTTGAAACTGAGTAGAGAATTAAGCGGTGCCTGTGGGGGTGAAAGTGTCTTTTTGGAAATAAAGATAAGGAGATGGAATGATGACCATCCCCTTCCACCCATGAAGACAAGAGAAAAGGAGTAAGAGGGAGAGACTGCAACTGTATGATTTTCTGGTTAAGGACGGTGAGCAGAACATAGGCATTAATTCTCTGCTTCCCCTCAAATCCACTCTAAGCACTATAAGGACAGTATGATGCATACATTTCTTCTTTGAAAGGCAATCGTCTGTTAAGGAAAAGAGAATGAGAGATAACAAAAACAAAACTCAGGAAGCTAGAAAGTCCACAGACAAGCGGTAATGGATGAGCTGACTGAAAAGGCTGACCCCTAAGCTGGTAGTAGGAAACACTAATAAATAACCTAAACTCCCTGTGGCCCATTAAACCTCTGAGGTTTAATGCAGGGATAAAACCCTAGAAAACAGGCTGAAAAGTCTGTTAGAGTCTCCCATGGCCACCATAGCCTAGCAGCTTCCCTTTCTCTTCATGTGGAAGCCTGGAGGGTTATTATTTTACAATATAAATAGAGAGTTTCTGTGCTGGGAGATACCAGACACAGTGGATCATGGTATACCAAACTGTAAACTGAGGGATTCTATGACTGAGTGCTCATGGCTTGGAAAACAGGATGTGTGAACCAAGTTTACAGTCAAATGAACTAAACTGCTGATATTGTCCAACTTTCTTCCCCAACTTGGCTACCAGGCAAAGTGATCTTATAATTTACCATCCAGATGAGGGCTCTCATCCTCTGCCACCTCCTTCTCCTTTTGCCTTCACTATTTCCCAATGTTAAGGTCTTTCCCAACAAACTGGCTCTTTGCATCAGGTGGCAGAGGATGAGATGGTTAGAGAGCATCACTGACTCAGTGGACATGAACTTGAGCAAATTCTGGGAGATAGTAGAGGACAGAGGAGCCTGGCATGCTGCAGTCCACGGGGTCGCAAAGAGTTGGACACAGCTTAGTGACTGAACAACAGCAGGAAGGTCTCTATTCATAATTATCTACTTTGGAACGTTGTTTAAGTCACAGTAAGTCCTCTGCATATGAATCTTTAAGTTGTGAGCTTTCAAAGACGTGATCGATTCACATGTCCAATCACGTAGGTTAGTCACATGTCACGTCATGTGTGTGTGTCGTCATGTGTGAGTATATTGTCCAACTTTCTTCCCCAACTTGGCTACCAGGCAAAGTGATCTTATAATTTACCATCCAGATGAGGGCTCTCATCCTCTGCCACCTCCTTCTCCTTTTGCCTTCACTATTTCCCAATGTTAAGGTCTTTCCCAACAAACTGGCTCTTTGCATCAGGTGGCAGAGGATGAGATGGTTAGAGAGCATCACTGACTCAGTGGACATGAATTTGAGCAAATTCTGGGAGATAGTAGAGGACAGAGGAGCCTGGCATGCTGCAGTCCATGGGGTCGCAAAGAGTTGGACACAGCTTAGTGACTGAACAACAGCAGGAAGGTCTCTATTCATAATTATCTACTTTGGAACATTGTTTAAGTCACAGTAAGTCCTCTGCATATGAATCTTTAAGTTGTGAGCTTTCAAAGATGTGATCGATTCACATGTCCAATCACGCAAGTTAGTCACATGTCACGTCATGTGTGTGTATCGTCATGTGTGTGTATTCTCTCCAAGTGGTTGTGCCTTTGTGTTCTTTACAGTACCATGTAGAGAACAGTAGTATGGTATATTTATTTCAAGTCCAAGGTGTCCTCAAGCAAGAGTAAAAGAAACAGTGATGTAGCTGGTACTGCTAAGAAGAGAGTCGTGAGGCAGAATATGGTGAGACAATGCAAGAAACATCAAGGGGATTCTCTTCCTTTGAGGAAGTACTGTTAGTTTTTGAGGCATGGGACTTGAACGTAGAACAGTACCAAAAAGTGGCAGTAGTCATTCAGAATACAATCCAGTGTTACCATGTCATCGATAATGAGGGAAAAAAAAAATAATAAAAGAGCTACTACGCAGACATAACTGGATTGTTTTGGCCAGAGGGTTATAGAACTGAATCCAGGCAAGGACTAGAACCTGTGCCATCAAGATCAGGTGTGAGTGTAATCACAGCTTGTCTTCCACCTCCTACTGCTGACGATCCTTCAGCTCTACCATATCCTGCCTCCTCCACCCCCTCCAGTCAGGAACTCTTCTTGGCGGGTCACTCAATGCCTGCCCCCATATGCCAGCTGTTGTACCCGTACTACTGTCTTTTCAAGGTACTGTACTATTAGATTGAAAATGTTTTATTTTTTGTTTTCTATGCATTATTTATGTGAAAAGTATTACAAACTATTACAGCATGGTACTATATAGCCAGTTGTGTTAGTTGGGTGCCTTGGCTAACTTTGTTGAACTTATGAACTAATTGGACTTAACAAATGCATTCTCAAAACAGAATACATTGGTATGTAGGGGGCTTACTGTAGACATTTCCCAGGCAAACTGAGGGTTATGGCATTATAAGCTTATTCCTAGAACTCTTGTCAGTCAGACATAAACTCCCCAGAGAGCACTTTGAAAAGCCTTCCCTGAGCGACTCTGAAGAATTCAAGAAAAAAGTTATAAAGAGGTTGACACCCAAGATTTCCTAAAGAAACAACATCCTCAGTTAACTCTGCAGTGAAGACCGTATTCAACATGTTCCAGGCAGGAATAGCATTTACAGAACCAGGTAATGCCAAATCTAAAGAATGATCTTGCTACAATTATAATTTTTAAATATTTGGAGCCATGGAAGTTTGCATGTTAGGAGTAGGATTGGGAAATTTCTAAAATCAACTCTTGATCCTCTAAAGGGAGAAGTTAATAAAACATAAAAATTAAAGATAAAATCTCAGAAGATAAGCATGCCATTTAAAAATGTGGCTAAAGGTTTTGAAAAATGGTTAGGGTGGTGGCTGACACTTTTCTGTTTCTAATAACAAGTCTGGGGTGCTATTTGACCTTCAAACAAGGCTTGGAAAAATATGGCATACAGGCCAAATCTTTCTGGTGGTCTGCTTCATTAAAAAAAGTGAAGGAGATTTTAGGGGTACAGACACACTCATTTATTTCTATAATTCTAGGAATTTTAATAACCTCAGATATGCAGATGATACCACCCTCATGGCAGAAAGTGAAGAAGAACTAAAAAGACTCTTGATGAAATTCAAAGAGGAGAGTGAAAAAGTTGGCTTAAAGCTCAACATTCAGAAAACTAAGATCATGGCATTTGGTCCCATCACTTCATGGGAAATAGATGGGGAAACAGTGGAAACAAGTCAGACTTCATTTTAGGGGGGCTCCAAAATCACTGCAGATGGTGACTGAAGCCATGAAATTAAAAGACGCTTACTCCTTGGAAGGAAAGTTATGACCAACCTAGATAGCATATTCAAAAGCAGAGACATTACTTTGCCAACAAAGGTCTGTCTAGTCAAGGCTATGGTTTTCCAGTGCTCATGTATGGATGTGAAACTTGGACTGTGAAGAAAGCTGAGCACCGAAGACTGATGCTTTTGAACTGTGGTGTTGGAGAAGACTCTTGAGAGTCCCTTGGATTTCAAGAAGATCCATCCAGTCTATCCTAAAGGAGATCAGTCCTGGGTGTTCTCTGGAAGGAATGATGCTGAAGCTGAAACTCCAATACTTTGGCCACCATATGCAAAGAGTTGACCCATTGGAAAAGACTCTGATGCTGGGAGGGATTGGGGGCAAGAGGAGAAGGGGACAACAGAGGATGAGATGGCTGGATGGCATCACTGACTCAATAGATGTGAATTTGAGTGAACTCTGGGAGTTGGTGATGGACATGGAGGCCTGGTGTGCTACAATTCATGGGGTCACAAGAGTCAGATATGACTGAGCGACTGAACTGAACTGAATGGCTATTTATACAACTGTGCTGCTGAATAGTTACAACAGAGACCTTATGACCCGCATAACCTAAAATATTTATTATCTATAACTACAGAAAAAAAATCTGCTAACCTCTTTAAACTATGAATGTGGATAGTTGTCTAAAAAAAAGAAAAATAGAAACATAATGATGTCGAATACATTCTAACAGTGAATGCTTTTATTCACTAGAATGATGAGTTGGTCAAAATTAAGGGCTCTCATTCTTGGAGTTGGTTTTCCACTGGCAGAAAAATTCCCTCTTCTAAATTATTATGGAATATCCTAGTTGAGGGCTTCCCAGTAGTAAAGAATCTACCTGTCATGCAAGAGTCATAGGTTCGATCCCTGGTTGAGAAGATTCCCTTGGAGAAGGAAATGGCAACCCATTCCAGTGCTCCTGTCTGGAGAATCCCATGGACAGAGGAGTCTGGCAGGCTACTGTCCATAGGGTAACAAAAGAGTCAGATATGACTTAGCAACTGAACAACAACATCCTAGTTGAAGCCAGGATGTTAAAACAGTTGGTATATAAAGACAGTGACTAGTCTGTGCTCTTCAAATTATGTTAAGAAAAAAAAGTTATTATTATCCTTTTTTTTTAAACTTTAGATATTCAACATTTTTGCTCTGTCATCTGTTTGGATCAAAATATAAAATACAGTTCAGTTCAGTTGTGTCCAACTCTTTGCCACCCCATGGACTGCAGCAGGCCAGGATTTCCTGTCTTTCACCAACTCCCAAAGCCTACTCAAACTCATGTCCATCAAATCGGTGATGCCATCCAACCATCTCATTCTCTGTTGTCCCCTTCTCCTCCCACCTTCAACCTTTCCCAGTATCAGGGTCTTTTCCAGTGAGTCGGTTCTTCACATAAGATAGCCAAAATATTGGAGTTTCAGCCTCAGCGTCAGTCCTTCCAATGAACATTTAGGACTGATTTCCTTTAGAATGGACTAGTTGGATCTCCTTGCAGTCCAAGGGACTCTCAAGAGTCTTCTCCAACACCACAGTTCAAAAGCATCAATTCTTCAGTGCTCAGTTTTCTTCATAGTCCAACTCTCACATCCATACATGACTAAAACGCTTTATAAGTAATAGCGTCTGTGTACCTACCTACAAGGTCTACTAGCAATAATGAAATAGGAGGTAAAAGTATTTCTGGAACTGTGGTTCTCAGAGCTGGGAACAGTTTTCTCTCAATGACAGAGCCCAGCACTCATTTCTGAGCCTCAGAATTTAGGTGTCTCCCTTGGGGAAAATCCTGCATAGTATTCTATCAGCATCCTTCTTGTTCAATTGCTTTACGTCAGTCCTTCCAATGAACATTTAGGACTGATTTCCTTTAGAATGGACTAGTTGGATCTCCTTGCAGTCCAAGGGACTCTCAAGAGTCTTCTCCAACACCACAGTTCAAAAGCATCAATTCTTCAGTGCTCAGTTTTCTTCATAGTCCAACTCTCACATCCATACATGACTAAAACGCTTTATAAGTAATAGCGTCTGTGTACCTACCTACAAGGTCTACTAGCAATAATGAAATAGGAGGTAAAAGTATTTCTGGAACTGTGGTTCTCAGAGCTGGGAACAGTTTTCTCTCAATGACAGAGCCCAGCACTCATTTCTGAGCCTCAGAATTTAGGTGTCTCCCTTGGGGAAAATCCTGCATAGTATTCTATCAGCATCCTTCTTGTTCAATTGCTTTCACATTGCATCACCTAAACACATTGCAGTCTCTTGGTGTCATGCTCCTTAATATGCTTCCTAATAAATTGCCCCATTTCTGATCACACAAGAAGTAACACCTTAAGAGATCAAGAGATTTCCATTCCTTACCTCTACCTGAGGTATCAAATATCAGTTGTGTTAGAAGTGAAATATACTAATCAAAACTGTTGGGTTTGAAAATATTTTTTTCAGACCAAGGAAACCAATACTCTCAGGAGTAAATAAGCCCTTCCTGTCAACATTTTTTTATTGATTCTTTGACTCAAAATTAAATTGAAACAGAATGAGTAGCAATATCTTCATCACTACAAAATAACATAAGTAGTTTAAGGATCATGAACAAGTAGTATCCTCTCAATAAAACAGTCTAATAATGCAATTTTCCTTTTCTGAGATCAAAATCTGTCATTAGCTAGAGCTTATGGATTGCACTTAATACCATGTGAGTGTGTGCATGCTCAGTCACTTAATACCATGTGAGTGAGTCCATGCTCAGGCTGGACTACCGGGGTCCAGCCCTGGCTGGATCCAGGGTATCCTCAGGGCGATGGCGTCAGCAACCTAGACAAATGATTTATTTAGAGATATAGAAAGAGATAAAGAAGGAATATAGCAGTTAGGAAAATATAGGAGAGAAAGAGGCTTATGTTCCATGGTTTACACAGAAAATCAATAAAGTCTCAAGACAAGAGACTTGCACCATTTATGTAGGCCGCAGGCACCCTCCTGATCTCCCAAGGGAGTGAAGACACGGGGAGCCTTCCCGTTCAGGTCTTAGAAGCCCAGGCAAATAAGTAAACACGGCGGACCTCTGTGCTCCAGACAGGAATTAGCCTGAAAAGAAGAGTACGAAAGAAAAGACGACATGGGGTATCCAGGCTTTCATGGAACTGGTCCTGGTCCTGGTCCGTCTCTTTATTTTTCAGGGAAGCTTTTATACTTTAAGTTGTACATAGAGATAAATATAAGAAGCAGAGTCACGCAGGGTCAGCTGCTCCGACCCTTATCTAAAGACAGAGTGTTCTTTGCATATCTTTGTTCTTACAAGGGTCTTACATTTGTTTACAATATCTCTGGTCTGGAGACCGATTAATATTTTATGGCCTCATCTTTCTTTCTGTTGATAAAGGTTGTTGCTGCTGCTGCAAAGTCGCTTCAGTTGTGTCCGACTCTGTGCGACCACATAGACGGTAGCCCACCCGGTTCTCCTGTCCCTAAGATCTCCAGGCAAGAATACTGGAGTGGGTTGCCATCTCCTTCTCCTATGCATGAAAGTGAAAAGTAAAAATGAAGTCGTGTCCTACTCCTAGCGATCCCATGGACTGCAGCCTACCAGGCTCCTCTATCCATGGGACCTTCCCTAAGATTCTCCAGGCAAGAGTACTGGAGTGGATTGCCATTGCCTTCTACATCAGTCAATCAGAAAACTTGTTTTCCCTTAAGATCTACTTAGTCTTAAGATAGTGATAAAGTTACATTCTTACATAGCAAGGATACTACGATTTATAACAAAGAAAGAGGAGTACAGTGATTTATAATAAAGAGAAAATTCATTAACTCAAAAGTCTAGTATTGCTAACATCAAAACTACTATCTTTCTGTTTCTACATTCTAATTACATTGATTAACATACTCCCAGGTGCCTAAGGATATGGAGGCCTGGTGGCAATCTTTAACTCAGCAATAAAATCCTTCACCAACATGATTTTTATCTTTAGAAAAACCCTATGCTTCCCTGGTGGCTCAGAGGTTAAAGCGTCTGCCTCCAATGTGGGAAACCCGGGTTCGATCCCTGGGTCGGGAAGATCCCTTGGAGAAGGAAATGGCAACCCACTCCAGTATTCTTGCTTGGAGAATCTCATGGACTGAGGAGCCTGGTAGGCTGCAGTCCATGGGGTCACAAAGAGTCAGACACGACTGAATGACTTGACTTACTGACTTATGCTAACTAAGACTTTCAAAATACTCCAAACTCTCTGTGCTGTTTATGGTTGAGAGGTTGTAAACAATCATGTGCTTAGTAGCAAGAGTGTGGATAATCCTGTCACACAAGCTAGTCTGCCAGCAGAGAGGTTTGACCTGAGACACTCCTTTTATATGCAGGAGACTATTAACTGGAGCTCTAAGTCAATTTTCCAGAGAAAGGTGGTCAGGGATAGCCCCTGTTAATGTCAGAAGAGTGTAGTATAACAGACAGATTTTGGTTTCGGGGGTAGATGCTCAAGCAGATCTAAGGGACCCCTGAGTCTTGATCCACCTTGCCCACATGACCTTGTCATGGGTGGGGTCAGGGAGTCCCTCGAGTCCTGACCCGCCTTTGCCCATCAGGCCTCTTCCTCATGACCTTTGCCATGGGTGGGATCTCCCGTGCCTGCCTCCGGCACATGACCAACTCTTTGTGACCCCACGGACTATAGCCCGTCAGGCTCCTCTGTCCATGGGATTTTCCAGGCAAGAATACTGGAATGGGTAGCCATTTCTTCCTCCAAGGGATCAAACCCATGTCTCCTGGGGTTCCTGCATTGGCAGGGGGGTTCTTTGCCACTGTGCCATCTAGGAAGCTTACTTAATATCATAGATTCTTTAAACTCCCTCCAAGGAGGTGTAGTAAGAGATGGCTTTAGGTATACTTGTATCAGGGGAAAAAAGCCAAAAACAATACAACAGCAACACGTTTGATGTGGGAGTTATAATAATTCTGGATCTGGCAAGATCATTATTCTCTGCCAGCATGTGGAGAGGACTGAAACTCAAATACACATAAAGGGGAAAAGCCTGGAAGTAGGGGATCAGGTAAGATTGGTCACTCAGCTCACAGTCAAGTATGTGCTCACAGGGAACTTAAAGGTACTTATTGAGATCAATCATAGTGTCTTAACACTTAGTAGGGACTCAGTATCTTTGAATGCATGAATAAATGAATGACTGTCTCTATTTATGTCCATAAGAATAATTGAATAGACAAGTGAAGAAAAGGAACAAGCTAGAGAATCAGACTTAAAGTTACAAGAAAGACAGCATGTGTGCAATGAGCTAAGGGCTAAAAAAGATGTGATTCACATAATTCTAATGAAGTTTTCTCTGTCTGGAACTCAGAATTTACCTATTATAATAATGAATTATATACAATTATATTTTATGAGGAAGTATGATCATACAAATATAGCAAGTAGCTATTTTTTTAAGTTTCCAATATATACGAATTGCCCTTTAAAGATAAGTTGCAATTAATAACAAGGTTGGTGTCAAATGGCTCAAACTGTCATATATATATAAGTTAATGGAAATGAATACGGCTCGCAGAACAAAAGCAAAATGACGTTCACATAACATGAACACAAAGATAGACTCACATTCTCAAGTTCAGACTCTTACTATAATAAGAGTTCATGAAAACCTTGGAATATCATCACCACACTTGCTGCTGCTGCTAAGTCACTTCAGTCGTGTCCGACTCTGTGCGACCCTGTAGACGGCAGCCTATCAGGCTCCTCTGTCCCTGGGATTCTCCAGGCAAGAACACTGGAGTGGGCTGCCATTTCCTTCTCCAATGCATGAGAGTGAAAAGTGAAAGTGAAAGTCGCTCAGTCGTGTCCGACCCTTAGCGACCCCATGGACCGCAGCCCATCAGGCTCCTCCGTCCATGGGAGTTTCCAGGCAAGAGTGCTGGAGTGGGGTGCCACTGCCTTCTCTGCACCACACTTGAGAGAATGGTATTTCACTGAGTGAAGAGATGAGAGATAACCATGGGAGAAATATTTACTCTGTGTCAGATATTGGGATAGACATCCCAGTGGGTGCTGGGGTAGGAGTGAGGATTATACATTATTCTAAGGCTTGGCTTCTGCTCTTAAGGAACCTACATTCTACTCAGAGAGAGAAAATATATTTAGAATTAGTGCAATCCCAAATTAGGGGACACATGTCCTACCATGCTTCAGGCATACGTTTACTAATGCTTGTTGAGAAGGAGAGGAGTGTGCCGGTGTTGCATGGCATCTGACTTCCCAGATACAGAAAGTCTGGGATCACAAAGATGGATCAGAATAGGCATTAGAATGTGTCTCTTAACTCTGAATGGGCTGCTTTCCTCAAGCGATTGAGTGAAAGAACAGGTAAGTGTTGTAAAGGTGATGACAGAGCTCTGCCTTTAGTTTATTATTTCCTCTGTGGCATTTAATGTGAGGACACACATAATGTAAAGTTTCATCATTTTCCTGAATGAAAGGACAGAATAATCAAAGTATGACCAAACACGTTATAAGTAAAAAATACATATTACATTGTTTAGAGACTAAAAATGTATCATTTGGAGTCTACAGTACTTCTTTCTATACCTCATCCACTTCCCATAATAACAGTCTGAGTTCAGGATGTTATTTTGCCCACATTACACATGAGAAAACCAATGTTCAAAAAATCAAAATAGTAAAGCACACAGCCAACACTTAAAACCATCTCTGCAGCAGAGCTGCAGTGCTGATGAAAGCAGGGTCTGACTGGTGAAATAAAGAAGCATGATTGGGTGAGAAGACTAAGGTTAGATGGAGGTAACTTTCAAATTACGTCAACATCTTTGCCCTCAAAGCAGAAATAAAACAATCGTCTTTGTGTAAACTCATGGAACAATACAGGAATCCAGAATCTTCCCAATCTTATCAGTTCAATTTAAATGATAGTAAGTAGGGATTTCCCTGATGGTCCATTAGTGAGTGTCTCCCATCTTTCACTGCAGGGGATGCGGGCTCCATTCCTGGTTGGGGAACTATGCCACGTGATGGACTGTGCAGTTAAAAAAAAAAAAAAGCCTATTTAGTCTATTTAAACAACAGTAATTGCATTACTGAAAGAAGAAGAAAGAAGGGAAGGAGCAGAAAGAGAAGTTGGGGGGGCAGGGGGACTAGTCATCAGAAAGTAAATAGCAACTTTATATTTTTCTCATCAGCATAATGGTATATGTGAGGCATTCAACTATTAAGCCAGGTCCAGGATTCTAGATTTAGGTTTGCCCTGATTCAAAGAAGAGTAATAACCTTCTTATTCATATATTCCCAACCGAGTTGCAATCACAGCTAGGGACTCTGCAAAATTTCCCCACTGGCTTTTAACATCACCAGCTTTCCTGAAAATACCATTTTATTATTGTTGCCAGAAGCAGTGGGGTAGCAGGCACAGGTTTATTTTTAATGTATTATGTTCGTCAATAGTTGATTGTCCTTTTACATGACTCCCAAGTATATAAGATCCAATATCTAAGAAAATCAATTGCTTTGCTTAGTTATATCACAGAATGGCAGAGAGAAAGAGTAAAGAAAATGCTGACAAACCTTATTATTCATGAACTATAACATCAATAATAATATTTCATGGGGACAGAGTTTGTTCAGTTTTTCTTTATTTAATCTCTCTGTTAGCATAAATTTATCACCGCTATTAACAATAAAGAGTAAAATTATATAAATAGACAACATTAGGGAAAATTATCAGATGTAATACTTATTTTAATTAGCCAAGAATACATAACCTCTCACAGAAGGTTTAGATGCCTGACACTTTAAAACTTTTCTGAGATATAGTATGTTTCATGGCTCCATGGCAAAGTTTATCAATATCTGTAATACTTGAGGATTAAAAAAAGGCTTTTTCACCATACTCCCTTTCTGTTTGACAGAGCTTTATGACTATAGCTGTACATAAACCCAACTAAGTAAGTAACCCTGACCCTACCACTCTTATTCTTGGGGGAAAATAATTTGCTTAAAGGGGAAAAAAAAGGAATACAAAATTTTGAAAATTCTATGTATTTTAATTAGTCACAAAGAATAAATGTGACAGAGCAATTGAGATGGGAGGAAAAGAGACAAAATTAAGTAAAAATGAAATGTGATTATTTGTCCTTTTAATACTCTACTGGTTCTCTGTGATTCATTGTTAGAGACAGAGATGCATACGAAAAAATTTTGATTAAAAAAACTTCTTGATGTAATTTGAATCTCTTCTTTTAAGCGCCACACAGCAAAATGCAAATGACTGACCTCTTGGTGCCAAAATCAGCTTCCCTCTCAGTGGCTTGTAAGAACAAGTCTCCTTTCTCTTGTTTTCTCTGTGCTTAATAATGATCTAATTTAGGCAAGTGCATGGCTGAATGAAAAATGCTTGATATGAGATATATACCCATTTTTGTATTGGTTCAAGGAGAGTTTCACCTCTTGGGAAAGAAAATGGATTACCATTTCTGCTCAACAGTGTTAAGTACTGCAAAGCAATATATAATATAGTTTGGTAAATGATTCACAGAGGCTAATCCACTCATCATGAACTGAGCTGGACTAAAATTCCATTTGTTCTTGGCTTTCATTCTGCATTTCCTTTGGTACTCAAAATAGTAGGATCTGAACGTGCACAGATCATGCTTGTACACTGAACGATATAAGAGGACAGAGTGGCTTGTACTAACATTGCTGTAATTTAGCAGTACATATATCCCCTGGATGGAGAAGGCAGTGGCACCCCACCCCAGTACTCTTGCCTGGAAAATCCCATGGATGGAGGAGCCTGGGAAGCTGCAGTCCATAGGGTCACTAAGTCGGACACGACTCAGCAACTTCACTTTCACTTTTCACTTTCATGCATTGGAGAAGGAAATGGCAACCCACTCCAATGTTCTTGCCTAGAGAATCCCAGGGACAGGGGAGCCTGGTGGGCTGCCATCTATGGGGTCACACAGAAGTGACTTAGCAGCAGCAGCAGCAGCATATCCTTCATTGGAGAAGGAAAGGGCAACCCACTCCAGTATCGTTTCCTGGGAGACCCATGAACAGAGGAGCCTGGAAGGCTACCCATGGGGTCATAAAGAGTCAGACACAACTTAGCAACTGAACAGCAACAACTGAGAGCCTCTTTCAAATGACATTAATATTGGTCTGTATGGCAATTCAGAAAGGAACCTGTTGCTAGATGCTACCACACCCAAAAGTTTCTTGAGATTTCTTTTTTCCTCTCCCAGCTAATAAGTAGAATTAACCCTTTGGACACGACTGAGAAAGTAGACAACTTTTAAACCAGATAAACATAGTTCCAAATATACTGACTTTAGGGAAGTGACAGTCACTCAAACCTCACCCAAAATCAGGAATCCTATTATTAACAATATCCTTTGTTTGCAGGGCTGTTATAAATTCAAACAATAGAGGTAAAGGCCCCAGCAGTAAATGATAACAACTATCCAGCTGTTTTCTGAGCCCTACTGCTACCAAAACAGCTCTACTTTTGAAGTCTGCCAAAAAGTCTTCTTGAATGATTTTTATAACTGTGTCAATTTTCTGTGGTCATGAAATGGGTGCAGATTTATATATAATGTATTTGTTTTAAATACAGGACTCAGAACCCCAGAACTGCTTTGCTCACTGTGTGATCTTAGGTAAGTTGCATAACCACCTGAGTCTAGTTTCTTTATTAGTTTGGCCAAAAGGTTCACTCATGTTTTTCCATAACATCTTACAGAAAAAGCCAAGGGAACTTTCTGGGAAGCCCAACAAAAAAGAAGGGTAATAATAGTACCCCCATAACTAGATACTACTGTCTGAATAAAATAATGACTAAAGGCCTGGAATGGTGGAAGGACTTAATCATTTTAGTTGTTTTCATTAGTATAATGAGTAGTTATATAAAAATATTCAAACATTCCCTTCCATAAACTGGATTGCTAAAGCATTTCGCTCATCCTGCTTGCAGCTACTACATCATTTTTAGACTGCTTCAGGCTCCTCTCACTGTGACTGCAGACAGATGTTTACTTTTTCAACTTGTTCTCTGCTAATGCTGAATGC
This sequence comes from Aepyceros melampus, assembly GCA_006408695.1. Lineage (NCBI taxonomy): Eukaryota > Metazoa > Chordata > Mammalia > Artiodactyla > Bovidae > Aepyceros > Aepyceros melampus. Next base: position 128,061 of record SJXQ01005551.1, on the reverse strand, counting down.
TTGGCTGCACAGTCGCTGACTCTTTCGTGACCCCGTGGACCGTAGCCCACCAGGCTCCTCTGTCTCTGGGATTCTCTGGCAAGATTACTGAGTGGATTGTCATTTCCTTCTCCAATGGGTCTTCCTGGTCCAGAGATCAAACCTAGGTCTCCTGCATTGCAGGCGGATTCTTTACCATCTGAGCCACCAGGGAAGTTCACTTGGCTGCAATACATGATGTAAAATTTCTTAGGTCTTCATGGTGGTTTTATATAAGATGGGCCTAACATAATTCTCTTAAAGAGCCCCAAGCTTGCTGGAGGCCTGCCATGTGTTGCCCCCTTAATCTCAACCTTCCCCACAATGGGCATTGTCCATGGTCATGACTCAGAAGTGGAACATTTCCCAGCTGAACATTAGATAAGACCTCAGCCCAGCAGACACCTTGACTGCAGCCTTGTGTGAATGTAGGCAACTTTTAAACCAGATAAACACAGTTTCGAATGTACTTTGTGACCTTAAGCAAGTGATACCCTCTCAAACCTCAGCAGTCAACCTCTATAGATATAAAATGTGTTCCCTTTTAAGCCACTATATCTGTAGCAATATTGTTGTGAAAGAGGAGATAATTGACAAAGTGCCACAAATTACACTACACTTAAGATAATATTGGTATGCTTACTTAGAGCAATCAGATGATACTTACAGGAAAGAATTTATCACATCACTTCATATAGTACTGGGTTGGTCAAAGGATAGGCTCAGGTTTTTTGAAAAAAATCTTATGGAAAAACCCAACAAACAAACTTTTCGGCCAATCCAATACTTAATTCACACTATTACTTTTTTTTCCCCTAGATTAAAAATTGGCCTGTGAATCTCACAGTCCCTTCTACATCACTACTAGTAATAAACAATTTTGTTCTACAAATACCAACAAATCATACCTGGTTAATAACCATGGGCTTCTCTGGTGGCAGAGATGGTAAAGAATATGCCAGCAGTGCAAGAGACCTGGGGTTGATCACTGGGTCAGGAAGATCCCATGAAGAAGGGAATGGTTACCACTCCAATATTCTTGCCTAGAAAATTCCATGGACAGAGGAGCCTGACAGAAGTCCATAGAGTGGCAAAGAAATGAGTATGACTGAGCAACTAACACTGAACCCTCAGTAGCTAGTTTCATTTCAGTTCAGTTCAGTCACTGAGTCGTGTCTATTTGCTGCCCCATGGCTTGCAGCAAACCAGGCTTCCCTGTGCATCACCAACTCCCAGAGCTTATTCAAACTCATGTCCATCAAGTCAGTGATGCCATTCAACCATCTCATTCTCTGTCATCCCCTTCTCCTCCTGCTTCAATCTTTCCCAGCAGCAGGGTCTTTTCAAGTGAGTCAGTTATTTGTATCAGATGGCAAAAGTATTGGAGTTTCACCTTCAGCATCAGTCCTTCCAATAAATATTCAGGACAAACTTCCTTTAAGATGGACTGGTTGGATCTCCTTGCAGTCCAAGAGACTCTCAACAGTCTTCTCCAACACCACAGTTCAAAAGCATCAATTCTTCGGCATTCAGTTTTCTTTATAGTCCACTTTCACATCCAAACATGACTACTGGAAAAACCATAGGTTTGACTAGATGGAGCTTTGTTGGCAAAGTAATGTCTCTGCTTTCTAATATGCTGTCTAGATCGGTCATAGCTTTTCTTCAAAGGAGCAAGCTCTTTTAATTTCATGGCTGCAATCACTATCTGCAGTAATTTTGAAGCCCCCAAAATTAAAGTCAACTACCATTTCCCGTTTACCAATCTATTTGCAATGAAGTGATAGGACTGGATGCCATGATCTTAGTTTTTTTAATGTTGAGTTTTAAGCCAACTTTTTCACTCTCCTCTTTCAATTTCATCAAGAGGCTCTTTAGTCCTTCTTCACTTTCTGCCATAAGGGTGGTGTCCTCTGCATATCTGTGGTTATTGATATTTCTCCTGGCAATCTTGATTCCAGCTTGTGCTTCTTCCATCCCAGCATTTCTGATGATGTACATTGCATATAAGTTAAATAAGCAGGGTGACAATATACAGCCTTGACATGTTCCTTTCCCAATTTGGAACCAGTCTGTTGTTCCATGTCCAGTTCTAACTGTTGCTTCCTGACCTGCATACAGGTTTCTCTGAGGCAGGTCAGGTGGTCTGGTATTCCCATCTCTTTCAGAATTTTACACATTTTGTTGTGTTCTACACAGTCAAAGGCTTTGGCATAGTCAATAAAGCAGAAGTAGATGTTTTTCTGGAACTCTCTTGCTTTCTGATCATCCAACGGATGTTAGCAATTTGATCTCTGGTTCCTCTGCCTTTTCTAAATCCAGCTTGAACATCTGGAAGTTCATTGTTCACGTACTGCTGAAGCCTGGCTTGGAGAATTTTGAGCATTACTTTACTAGAGTGTGAGATGAGTGCAATTGTTTGGTAGTTGGAGCATTCTTTGGCATTGTCTTTCTTTGGGATTGGAGTGAAAACTGACCTTTTCCAGTCCTGTGGCCACTGCTGAGTTTTCCAAATTTGGTGGCATATTGAGTACAGCACTTTTACAGCATCATCTTTTAGAATTTGAAATACTCAGCTGGAATTCTTTCACCTCCACTAGCTTTGTTCATAGTGATGCTTCCTAAGGCCCACTTGACTTCCTACTACAGGATGTCTGGCTCTAGGTGAGTGATCATACCATCGTGGTTATCTGGGTCATGAAGATCTTTTTTGTACAGTTCTTCTGTATATTCTTGACACCTCTTCCTACCTAATATCGTCTGCTTCTGTTAGGTCCATACCATTTCTGTCCTTTATCGAGCCCATCTTTGCATGAAATGTTCCCTTGGTATCTCTAATTTTCTTGGAGAGATCTCTAGTCATTCCCATTCTATTGTTTTCCTCTATTTCTTTGCATTCATCACTGAGGAAGGCTTTCTCATCTCTCCTTGCTATTCTTTGGAACTCTGCATTCAAATGCATATATCTTTCCTTTTCTGCTTTGCCTTTCATGCCTTTTCTTTTCTTAGCTATTTGTCAAGACCTCCTCAGACAACAATTTTTCCTTTTTGCATTTCTTTTTCTTGGGGATGGTCTTGATCACTGCCTCCTGTACAATGTCACGAACCTCCAACCGTAGTTTTTCAGGTACTCTGTCTATCAAATCTAATCCCTTGAATCTGTTTGTCACTTTCACTGTATAATGTAAGGAATATGATTTAGGTCATACCTGAATCGTCTGGTGGTTTTCCTTGGTTAATTGATGCAACTAATGATGTGTAAGTGATCTTGGGTATCCTTCATTCCTCAGTGCCTGAAACTGATAATAAGCTCCATCTATACTATGAAAGCCTGTCAGAGGGCATGGCAACCCACTCTGGTATTCTTGCCTAGAGAATCACCATGGACAGAGGAGCCTGGCGGGCTACAGTCTATGTGGTCACAAAGAGTCAGACATGACTGAGGGACCAAGCACAGTAGACAGCATACTACGAAAGACTCATAACGCTCACATGACATTTGCTTTTTGTGTAATTACAGATACAGAAGGAAAACCATTGAAAGGAAAAAAAGAAAGTGAAATACACATAGCCATGTGTATGCAGGAAACTTCAGTCTTATAAAGGAAAACATCTCCTATCTACTCACTATGGTCCGGGCAGGGTTAATCATGGCCAAGGTGTAGACAGTAAATTTTCTCCTTTTTAATCCAAAGGGAACATACTTTGGAGCCAAATTAATAGTTAGGCTAATAGTTCTAGGCAGCTGGTAGAGGTTGAAGCCTGATGATATCTTCGAGGCAAATCATAAAACAATATCTAAGTGATTCCTCCAGAAGTACTTTCAAATTAATTAAGCCCAGAGACCACAGGGCTGATTTTTTAATGGCCAAATTTCCATGAGAAAGATCCAAAATCTCTGAGAAAAATACAAGTGGGCAGTGCTGAGGAAGTGGATCTATCTCATCAGTTTTTAATTTGTTTTTCCCTCTCTTAAAGAATGTGTTCATTTCTCCAGGTGCTTTCATTTTGTTCATCTTTCATCTAAATTGCCTTGCCTAGAGCCAGAACACACCCAGACTGAGAGTTCAAGCCACAGGGAGAAGAAGGTGGCGACCCTGTCCAGGATTTCAAGCAAAAGACCAAAAGGGAGAAGGGAGCAGTTTATTAAAACTTGAACTAGAAGGAGAGCAAAAGCACCAGTTTAATTAGTGTTTAATGACTGGTCAGCTCTGGACCGCCAGGGAGGAGGCAGTCTGGCTTGGAGAGACAGCACCCGATGAGGCGAGATGACAAGCTCCATTGTCTTGGACTGTCTTTCTTGTGCCAAGTGAGGAAGCTCCAACGCATGCTGACTTTCTTAAGGAAATCATGGAGGAAAGAAAACTGACTTTGCCTCCACTCCTCTGCAACCCTGCTTCATGACAACAGTGGCTGAAATTCCCATAGTCTCCTGAGTATCCTTAGTATTAATTTCTATGACCAATATAACTTTTATTCACACCAATTTAAAGCAGTATCTCAAAAAAAAAAAAATAAAAAAAAAATAAAAAAAAATAAATAAAGCAGTATCTCTATGTCCATCCAGAAGAACTGTGGCTTCTTCTTTTGGCAAGATTGTAATAACTCACAGGTATTTTTTTTAAAGCATTGATTTGGACAAAACTGAGTTCACAACCTGACTTTACAAGTTACTAACTGGATAGTTAAATACATAAGTTTGTTTTTATGAAATAACCATTTGGTATGTGGTTGGCTGGATTTCTCTAAGCTTCAGCTATTTCAGGTATCTTTACAATGGAAATATTAACATCTGCCTTTAGGGAATATTATAAGAATTAGACTTGAAAGATGTAAAAGCAACAGCAGAGAGGACCTAAGACATACTAGAAACTCAACCAATGCTAACTTTCTATTATTACCTGGGAAATGTTCAGGGCAAATCATTGCTACGTCCTGAAATTTCTGGCATTTTATTAGGTACAAAATATCACTCTGTACACACCCCATTGGTAAGTATCTACTTGCCTGTAGCAGTTTTATGGGTAACTAGGATGACTTCTTCGTATTAAAGAAGTCGTGACCACAGATACTGGTATTACACAATATACAAATGAAAAACTGGTATTAGAAAAAGTGATATCACATTAGTGAGAGAACTGGCTTCAGCTGCTAATCAGTCCTCCCAGGGCCTGTGGGCACCTCCTTTGGGAAGACGATGAGGCCACTTTAGGAAGCAGAGTTCATTCTTGGGACCTGCTTCTCAGATGCCGTTTCGCCCCACAGAGGAGACTTTCAATCAAAGTATGAGAAATTGACATTCTTGCCAAATATAAACACACCTCGCCACTGTGGATTAAAGAAAACAGTTTTTTTTCCTCTCTTTAGTCCTCAAGACCACCACTCTGTGACCGTCAAGTTGGTATATAGGCCCGTTCTCCCTATAATTGATCTCATGGTTGCTGGATCAATTTTCTCAGGGTGCCCAAACCAATTATCACAGCTTTGGTGGCTTAAGAAGATCAGAAATATATTCTCTCACAGTTCTAGAAGCACTAAGAGTCTGAAATCAAGGTGTTGGCAGGGCTGGTTCCTTTTGAGGGTGTTTTCTATGTCTCTCTCCTAAATGCTGGTGGCTACTGGAAATCTCTGGGATTCTTGGCTTGTAGACAGGTCAGTTCATTTCTGCCCCCATCAGTAAATGGCTTCCCCTTCTTTCTGTCTCTGTGCAATAGACCTCTCTCTCCTTTCTCTATAAATCCAGTCATTAGAATTAGGGTCCATCTAAAGCCAAGAGAATTTTTCCGAAATTCTTAATTGCATCTGCAAAGACTCTATTGTCAAATAAAGTCACATTCACAGATACTCAAGATTAGGACCAGGGCATATCCTTCTGGCAGACACTATTTAATCCATTACAGCTGCCTCATGTACTAACAACAAAGGTCCCACAGATCTCTTTAATTTTTGTCTTTCCACAGTCCATTCTCCATAAGTAACCTAACCATCTTTACAAGTCTAGATCTGATCCCATCACCTTTCCAACTTAAATCGGCCCAGAGGATTTCCACTGCAGATCAGATTAAAGCCAACAGCCCTGGTCTGTAGGATAGAGTCTACAGGACAGAACCTCAGCATTTTTCTCCTCAACTTCTTCCTCAACTATCCCTTCCCTCATCTCTCAGGTTCTCTGTATTCCATAAAGGTATCGAAACTTTATTATTATTATTATTGTTTTTGTTTTTTCTGTTCACAGACTTCTCCTATATTGCCAACAGCTGGTTCTTGTATTTATTATAGGGTTGTCTTGCACCCTACACATTTCAGTTCAGATGTCACTTTCATAAAGGAACTGTCCTTTATCAAGCTACCCGAACTGTCTCCTACTCTTCACTGTCACTTTGCCCTAGAATCTGCTTTCCATCCTTCAAGGATGCATCACAAGTTAAAATTACATTAAAATACATTAGTTTGCTCATTTATTGTCCTCACTCCACTAGAATGTAAGCATCGTGAGAGCAGGGACTGTTTTGCTAATCACTGTTTTGCCATCAGTATTTGAAACTCAGTAGGTGCTTAATTATTTTTTGTTGTTGAATAAATGAAAGAATGGTGAAGCAAGTCAGAAAGAGGAAAAGCAAATATCATATATTGGCACATGTATGAGGAACCTAGAAAAAAGTATAAATGATCCTTTTTGTAAAGCAGAAACAGAGACACAGAAGTAGAGAACAAACGGACAGACACCAGGAAGAAACATAGGGAGGTGTGGGGGGAATTGGGAGGGTGAGACTGATACACCTACAGAACTGACACCATAAAAGAGATACTAAGGAAAACCTACCTTATATTACATTAAACTCTGCTTAACGCACTGCGGTGATCTGAATGGGAAGGAAGTCCAAAAGGCAGAGGAGACATTTACTGTTGATCAGTCACTCAGTCGTGTCTGACTCTTTGTGACCCCATGGACTGCAGCATGCCAGGCTTCCCTGTCCTTCACCATCTCCTGGAGCTTGCTCAAACTCATGTCCATTGAATTGGTGATGCCATCCAGCCATCTCATCCTCTCTTGTCCCCTTCTCCTCCTGCCTTCAATCTTTCCCAGCATCAGGATCTTTTCTAATGATTCAGTCCTTAGTATCAGGTGGCCAAAGTATTGGAGTTTAGCTTCAGCATCAGCCCTTCCAGTGAATATTCAGGATTGATTTCCTTTAGGATGGACTGGTTTGATCTCCTTGTAGTCCAAGGGACTCTCAAGAGTCTTCTCCAGCACCACAGATCAAAAGGATCAGTTCTTTGGCACTCAGCCTTATATATATATATGGCTGATTCATTTTACTGTGTAGTAGAAACTAACACAACATTGTAAAGCCATTAAACTCCAATAAAACTGATTTTTTTAATGTATGAAAAAATGACATCATCTTGTTTCAAAGGAAAGAGGGATAGAAAGAAAAGAAGTACTGATCATTGTTAAGTCACTACCATATGTTTAATTATCTTCTTTACATATATTCATTCATTTTCACATCAATCCTATGATATAGGTTCTATTCTTTCTCTTACATGTGATGCAGAGATGACTTTCCCAAAGTCACATAAATAGGAAAATAAAGCTTTCACTCAACCCAGATCTCCTTGGCTCCAGGGAACAAGATCTTTCAACCATCTCTACTGCACAGAGAAAGTGTATAAGGAAGTGGACTTTTAAGTCAGCATGGAAACATACTATAGAAAGTGGGTTCATGGTATGGATGCTGTAACTTTCTTAGTGAATTCTTCTCAGGTGTTTGCAAAAAGAACAGTGGTCTACACTGGCCTCTTGGTGATGCTATGAATTCCTGTGGATTTGGGGTGGAGGAAACACTGGGATACAGAAGGAGCTAACCAGTTTCAGTGAGTTAGCTCAAAATAACTGGGGTGGGTGTTTGCTTTTCACATGGGTAAATTTAATTAGCTTTGTGGGTGGCTCAGAACTGATACAGACCTCCTCTGGCTGTGGTACAAAATTATCCAGGGCCACATTTAGCATTTCTCAAAACATGCCTCTGATCTCCATCAAACTTGCAGGTGCCTCCATCAGGAGAATTTTGAACCAGTACAGAGAAAATTAAATTTAAAATAAATTGAATAAAGTATTTCTTCAACTCTATAATCTGCACTTGGAAAATTATCATCTCTTGGTACATACAATTACAATATATTTGAAAAGCCTTTTCAAACCACGTTAGCTGCTGTGGTTTGTTAATGAAATACACACACACACTCTCCATAACACTTATAAAAGGGAAAATATTAAATGCTGAAACAATATTGTAGAGAATTAAAGTGAAACTACTCCCTCGAGTAAAACAGATGCTTTCTCTACTCCTTGACTTTGAAGAAAGAAGATATGCTTATTACCACTTGCCTCTTACCCTACCTGATTTTTGAATGTTTATAGCACACATAATCAGAAATGTCAATAAATCGCAGGATATTTATTTTCTAAATCATTGTTTACGAATCAGAAGTATGACTTAGATTATTCCATTCCCAAGCAGATCTGTGTCCAGCTGAATAAAGGGACTAAGGGTTGGGACCTTGTGCTCAGTTGCTAAGTTGTATCCAACTCTTTGCAACCCCATGAACTGACACCTGGGAGTCACGTTCCTCTGTCCGTGGCATTTTGCAGGGAAGACTACTAAAATGGGTTGTCATTTCCTTGTCCAGGGTATTTTCTGACCCAGGGATTGAACCCCTGCCTCCTGCATTGCCAGGGGGACTCTTTACCACTGGGCCGCCTGGGAAGCGGCCAGAAACTAGACGGCTCTAAATGTGAGCATGACACTTGGTTCCCACGAGCGTGTATATATTCAACAATTGCTTATTAAGACTTTCTGTGAGCTAGTTACTGATCACACAGTAGAAACAAAGAATATTGCCTTCCTAGAGCTCATATTCTAGGAATGGAAGCAGAATATACATATATGTAATAGGTAGAAAACACAATTTCAGGCAGTTGCTAGTTCTATCAAGAAAAAGTAAAGCAGTAATGGAGGCGTAGCGTGATGGCAAGGCGCTGATGGACATTTGAACAGAGATCTGGGAAAGTGAGGTGCAGCAGAGGTCCACATAATTGAGGGAAGGGCTTTAGAAACGGGGACAGGAAATATAAATGACTTGACCAGGTAGAATGGTTTGCACATGGGAAACGGCAGGGGGTTGAAGTGGTTGGAGAATTGAAAGTAAATCGGAAGAACATTGAGAAGAGAGACCTTAACATGTAAGATCTTAACATGTAACATCTGGAACATGTAAGGCCTGGCTGGGCAGGACGAGGGTCTGGTATTTCCTCCCACCTCTGGAGGAAGTCCAGTCAGTGGTTTTTAATAGCTGAGGAACATGATCTAACATTTTTGAAAGTGCAGCTGTAACTTCTCTGCGGAGAATCAGCTGAAAAGGATCACGAGCCAAAGATAAAGGCCCGGACATGGCATTGCTCTGGTCCAGTGGCTGAGACTTGGACAGGGGGGGCCATCCAACATGGTAGCGGAGGCAGGCAGACTGGATCGTGCTTGCTGCTGGAATGAGGTGGACAATGAGCGGAAGGGAGGCGCGCTCTCCAGAACTTCTGACCTGAATGCAAGGTAATACCATTTATCTCAGGGGAGGAATTTGCCACTCTAGTAAAATGAAAAGCAAAAAAATAAACAATATTTAATGAATGACTGCTTTCTCTCCTTTACCATCATTTCACATACGAAACAGGACAGAGGCCCATTCCTTTCTTCCTTCCTTCTTTCTTCCTTCCTTCCTGAAAGGGGTGAGGGGAGTATTAAGTTAATCATCCTGCTTTACTCAGAATGATTTAAAGGCAGTGCCCTGGGAGTATAAAACATATCAGGGGAGTATAAATTAGAAATAGAACAAAACTGGCCTCTGGCCCCACAGTTCCACGGTGAGGAATTTCTCCCAAGCAGAGACACAATGGATTATGTGAAGATAATACAAGGAAGGGTGCTCAGTGCTACACTGTGTGTTAAAGAAAAAGATTGGAATGACACAGCCAAATTATTCATTGTGCATTATTAAAATCACTACTATAACTACTATGAGATCAGAAATACTAATATTACATACAATGGATATAGGAAGGTGTCATCATATACTGTGCAAAAGAAAATTCAGGTTACAAAAGAGCATGCAAAGCATCAATTCTTTCTATAAATAAATAAACATATACACAGGGGAAATATCTGTAAGTCTAATCATTAAGGGTGATTATCCTTGGCCTAAGAAAGGATGGGATGATTTTAATTAAAATTTGTGTATTGATTTGTAAGAAAAAACATTATCAGACCCATGACAAAAGGTTATTTTTAAAGTGAGGGAGTGAAAGAAGAGGAAAAATAAATAAGTGTGTGCAAAGGGAAACTGTGAGTAAGCCTGAGAATATGAACTAATATAGAAGTCTACCCACCTGCTGAAGGTGGCACTCAAACTGAGCTCTAAAAAAGATAGCACCCAAGACATACCTTAGTAGCTTCAAAATTCACCATATCCAGAAGTAAAAATGAATGCTATTAGTGTGAGAAGTGTGAGCCTGGACACATCCAGGCCTTGCGTGACCTGTGGGCCCCTGGCTCTAGGGAGTCTCAGGGGTCTCTCCCCAGCTACCACCACACAGGAGAGCTAGGCTGTGTGAGTTCCTTGCACACATCAATCTCATTTCCCTCTCAGGTGGTTGGCACACATGCCTATCTCAACAGCCTTCCTTATGCTATTAACTGATCCATTCTTACTTTTGCTCATATCAGTTCTAACTGAAGAATTACTTGGTTCCCTGATAATAAATAATTAACTTATAACTCCTTCTTAGCATACACAAAATGTGTAATTACAAATGTATGAAATCACTCTCTTCTCCATTAGATGGTATGGTAGACAAAAATAATGCCCCTCCCCTCAAACTACATCTTAATTGAATATCTTAATTTCTAGAACCTGTGAACACACTATTGGATGGCAAAAAGGATCTTGCAAATGTGATTAAATCAAGAATCTTGAGCTGATTCTGGATCATCTGAGTGGACCCAGTGTAGTCACAATATTCGTCAGAAGAAAAGAGGGAGGAAGCAAGCAAAGGGAAAGAGAAGAAGAGATGATGGTAACAGAATTAGATACAGGAATGCTGTGGGACCACACACCATGCATGTGGGTAGCCTCCAAAAGCTGGGAAAAGCAAGGATGTTGGTTCTCCTTTAGATACTCTGGAAAGAACACAATGCTGCTGACATCTTGCTTTCAGCCAAGGTCAGACTTCCAACCTCCAGAAATGTAAGATAAAATTCTGTGTTAAGGTGTTTTGTTTTGTTTTGTTTTCCTAGTTTTGGCCACACCTCGAGGCATGTGGGATCTTAGATCAAACCCATGACCCCTGCATAGGAAGTTCAGAGTCTTAACCACTGGACAGCCAGAGGGAAGCTCAATACTGCAGATGAAACTATTTGCAAAGCAGAGAGGCACAGACATAGGGAACAAACGTACAGACACCAACGGGGAGAGGGGAGGTGGGACAGACTGGCAGATGGGGATTGACATATGTACACCATTACCTACAAAATAGATAACTAATGAGAACCTGCCGTATGGCACAGCTGGAAAAGGAAGGTACAATCTGTTAACCTTAAATTAACCTTAAGGTTACTTAAGTTAACCTTAAAAATGCATTCCAGTACACACTGGCGGTGGTGGTTTAGTCACTAAGTCACGCCCAACTCTTGCGACCCCATGGACCATAGACAATACTGCTTGATTTCACTTATATGAGGTACCTAGAATAGTCACATCATACAGTCAGAAAGTACACTGGTAGATACCTGGGCTGAGGAGTCAGGGGTGAGGAGAGGGAACAGGGAGTTAGTGTTTAAGGGGGACAGAGTTTCAGTTTAGGAAGGCGAATGTTTCGGGAGACGGATGATGGTGAAAGTTACACAACAGTGTGACTGTTCTTAGTCTACTGAACTCTATAGTTAAATATGGTTACAATAGTATGTTTCATATTATGTGACTTTTAACATAGTAAAAAAAAAAGTGTAAAAAAAAAAATTGTATCCTTGTCTATGGCCATTGGTTAGAGCTGCTGCTGCTGCTGCTAAGTCACTTCAGTCGTGTCCGACTCTGTGCGACCCCATAGATGGAAGCCCACCAGGCTCCCCCGTCCCTGGGATTTTCCAGGCAAGAACACTGGAGTGGGTTGCCATTTCCTTCTCCAATGCATGAAAGTGAAAAGTGAAAGTGAAGTCGCTCAGTCGTGTCCAACCCTCAGCGACCCCATGGACTGTAGCCTTCCAGGCTCCTCCGTCCATGGGGTTTTCCAGGCAAGAGTACTGGAGTGGGGTGCCATTGCCTTCTCTGGTTGGTTAGAGTAACAGCGGAAAACTGACACAGATGTGAGCATCCTGAGGGCAAGAATTTTATCCGTTTGGTTCCCTACTTTTGTTCACTACTAGAGCCACAGCATTTAACAGGGGGCTTTGCACACTGAAGGCAATTTGTAAATATCTGTTGATATTTACAATAAACAGTTGAGCAAATCAAGCAGCACTTATTACCCAACCAATTTTCCCAGTTAAAATGAGAGAGAAATGTTAAAATGGCAAATACTGAAACATTTTAAAAAACATGACTTATCGCTTATATGAACTTCTCGTACATCACTAATTTACATAAATTGAATATCACCAATAGTTACACTCAATTATTAAGAACACTCCAAAATTCACACGCAACTTTAAGAATAAGTATCTGGGTGGATTATTTGTTTTTAAGATTCTCTAGAACTTTAGGGAAAATGTTACATTGGAAAACATATTTCCAGACTAGCTGTCAAAAGTAAAGATATGAGATTAATTACCTCCTTACTTGGCTATTGCCATCCTCTGTCATTTACTGTTATTGCTTTGACCTACTTACCAACTCAGTTCACCAGCAACACAGTAATGAAGTCCAGGGACAAGCCCAGGAGCTGGTGACTGAGTTAGACTTCCAGGGAAAATAGAACATCAACAAAGAACACAGGTGACAGCCAGCATCCGCAAGTTCGTTTGGGATGTGTAATTGCGGCCTGCAATTACATGAAATTTTCTGAGAGACCCAGAAATCTGGCTACTGCTACCCTCTTTGTTGCTTCTGTTCAGATTTAATGAGGAGTTTGAACTTTCTAGCACCCACTTTAAATGTTTTCGGCAGTGGGCAGTGGGTCTCCAACTTGAGCGTAGATTAGAATCTTCTTAAAGATTCATGTTCCCAATCGTCAGCCTCCTCCCCCTGCACTCCTGATTCAGTAGGTTTCTGCTAGGATCCGGGAATTTGCAATTCAGGACTCACAAGTGATGCCGTGACTGGTCCAGGGAAATCACTGCTGAAGTGGAGGCTGCTGCTGTCCCACCATATCTCCTTTACCAGGTGTCCCGAGTGGGGATTGAGAGCAATTATCAGCAGCTCTCTGTTCTGTTTTTGTTTGCTTGTTATCTGAAAGGATTTCTCAGCCAAAGGAAATCACTTTTCTGGGGGCTTCAGCACTATCACCTGTCTTACTGTATCCCATCTCTCTCTCTCTCTCTCACACACACACACACACCATGGCAATGACTGGTTGATACAGCTACAAAAGGCCAACCCCTTTGCTTTCAGCTGTATTCTTTGCGCCACAAGTCAAGCACACAGGGCAGACTAAAGCCATACTCTGGCTGAGCTCACTCCACTGCTTAGCTCATTTTCCCTTTCCGCAGTCTTCTTCTCTCACTCTCCTGCCCCTGAGAGCATGTCCTCAATAAGTCACTTGCACAGAATTCTCATTTCAGCCTCTGCTTCCAGAAACCCAGACCTATGTCATTTCCCTTTTGGTCATATGGCAGCCTCGCTGAATACATTGATGACCAGCTGGCTCCCTGGACACCAGAATTAGAATAAATGTCTTTAATCACTAACATAAAATGAGTGTAATGTCCCTTGTAGCACACAGGAGCCCTTCATACATAAAATGTGACTGCCCATAATTTTTCAACCCCCTCATCTACTCCAATCAAAACACATTCATTAGACTCTTTCAGATCTAACTCAAAATGTTATTTCCTCTAGAAGACTCAGTTTTGTCTGACCTCTCAGTTTAAGGCTGACTTCACTGTTTTAGGTTGTCAGAATTCCTGATACATCAACAGCACAGCACACATCATGGTCTTCAGTGAATAGCTGATAATATGCTTTAATTTAATATCTTTCTCTCTGTTAGACTGTGAGCTCCAGAAAAGTAAGAAATAATTGGAATGCCTAGTATAGTACGGACACCATACTCATTTGTTGGATGAATAAATGCCTAATGGAATGGATAGTTTTGAAAGAGTTGGAGACTTCCGTGTTCTCACCAGGAAGGTCAGACTTCATCATCTAGTGAGTGGCAATGATGTTCAATACCAGAAAAGGTAAGTGTGCCCTCTTCCAGTATTCATGTACTGATATGAGAGTTGGGCCCTAAAGAAGGCTGAGTGACAAAGAATTTATGCTTTCAAACTGTGGTGCTGGAGAAGACTCTTGAGAATCCCTTGGACAGCAAGGAGATCAAATTAGTCAATCCTAAAGAAAATCAACCTTCAATATTCATTGGAAGGACTGACACTGAAGCTCCAATACTTTGGCCAAGTGATGTGAAGAGCCAACACATTGGAGAAGACCTGATTCTGGGAAAGATTGAAGGCGGTGGGGAAGGGGACGACAGAGGATGAGATGGCTGGATGGCATCACCAGCTCAGTAGGCATGAGTTTGAGCAAAGTCCAGGAGATGGTGAAGGACAGGGAAGCCTGGTGTGCTGCGTCCATGGGCTCACAAACAGTTGGACCCAACTTAGCAACCGAACAACAACCCTCAACCCTCAGACGACATAGAAGAAGACTTTATTCACTCAACAAGGAGTCCAAAGTGAGAGGAGAAATAGGAAGTTTGGGAATTAAGTATTTATTTACTTCTACGAATACTAACTTGGCACATTGTGTTCATAATTTACATTTAGGTTTCTAGGTAAAAGCCTGAAATTAATAATATTAAACTGTGACTTCATACTGTGGGCCGTGCTCAACCTACTTTGACTTGTGCCTGATGAAATTGCAACACATTTAGCATTGTGTTTATTACATAGGCAGATGGATATCGTTAGGGACAAATTTTCCTTGCTTTATGCTATAATGTGCATTTTTACAATGGTTTCACATTTGCCAGATAATCAAAGACTATGATAAAAGGATGCATATTATAGTTCTCTCCATGCCCTTTCTAGTATAGAAGTATCAAATCATAACATTACCACAATAAATCTTGACACATGTCTCCTGTAAAAATCTGTTTTGAACTAGAGCGTGAGAAAGATAGAAAAGCTAGGAAATCTAATGAATAATTTTTGGAAAGCTAACTAAGTGAAGAAAATGCAAACCAAAGACATTAAAAATCAATTTAGAAACAAATAGCATTTTGTCAGACTTAAGAATTATTCATTAGGGGCTGAAGGTACATCTTATCACCAAGAAAACATAAGAAAATGAAGCTTAACAAAAGTAATTAACAATTAGTCTAGTAATTTATTTTTTCTTTCTATTGTACTTTCAAATAATCTAACTTAAACACATACTTACATACATATACATAATACCACACAGGCACACTCTTCCTGGGAATAAATCAAGTCACCCCCAATAGTGCTCAAATTCAAAGTGCCATGCTGGAGAGCATTAAGGAATTTACTGAAATGGATGTGAACTGCCTCCTCTGAGTCATCAGGTTTTAAATAGAAATGAGATAGTAAATTTCTGCCCGCATCACACTGTGTGTCTTCTCTGATTCATACTCTCATTCATCTTGATGCTCTCTAATTTGTAAAGAGGCAGGCGATGTATAAATATTCATGGCAGCTCTGGAAATAGACCGCACAGCGCTCAGTCTTCCGTTAGAAATGGGCAGAACGTCAAAGAGAGCTGGGGATGTGTCTCAAAAATGATACAGTTGGCTTGTCACTGGATGAGGAAAAAAGAGTGGCTTGATTGTGCAGGAGAAAATCTCACAGCTGGATCTATGAGCAGGCCCCCTGACTATGGCTTAGGATGGCAGTTCTCAAATCTGCTGCACATCTGGATCACCTGGGGACGATTTTAAATGACTCATGCCTAAGTCCTGAGCCCAAAGATTCTGAATTCGTACATCTTGGATAAAATCTGGGCATTGATTTTGCTTTTCAGTTTTTAAGAGGTTGTCCTATTTCACCTGGATCAAGAACTGGTTCAGTCAATGGCAGGGAGGGTTAAGTCTTTAGTCTCTGGACATCACATTCAGGGTGAAAATTCAAACAACAACAACAAAACCCTACAATCAATATAGTATATATGTCTTTTTTTTTTCTTTTCTTGGTTGCACTGGGTCTTCAGTGCATGCAAGGGCAGGCTTAGTTTCCCTGTGGCATGTGGAATATCAGTTCCCCAACCAGGGATAGAACCCATGACCTCTATTGCAAGGTGGATTCTCAACTACTGGCATACTGCAACATCAAGGAAGTGACTTTGATATAGTATTTATGTTTTCATAGAAATGTTACCAGGGTATAGTGGAGAATGAAAATGGGAGTGGGTGACTAGGTCATTCTATTTCATAATGATGGGGGAGAATTCTCCAAAGCTGAGTCAAAGCTCTGGTTTTTCCAGTAGTCATGTGTGGATGTGAGAGTTGGACCATAAAGAAGGCTGAGCACCAAAGAATTGATGCTTTTGAACTGTGGTGTTGGAAAAGACTTTTGGGACTTCCTTGGACTACAAGGAGATCAAACCAATCAATCCTAAAGTAAATCAGTCCTGAATATTCATTGGAAGGACTGATCTGAAGCTGAAGCTCCAATACTTTGGCCACCTGATGCGAAGAGCCAACGCTTGAGGAAGACCCTGATGCTGGGAAAGATTGAAAGAGGAAGAAAAAGGGGATGAAAGAGGATGAGATGGTTGGATGGCATCACTGACTCAATGGACATGAGTTTGAGCAAACTCAGGGAAACGGTGATGGACAGGGAAGCCTGGTGTGCTGCAGTCCACGGGGTTGCAAACTGTTGGACACAACTGAGCAACTGAACAACAATTCTAGAAAATCTTCTAAGAGGCCTTGAGGAATATTTGTTTAACAAGTACATGGAGAAAAGATAGAATGTTTATGCAAAAGGAAATTTCCAGCCAAGGGTGTATCATATTGAAAAGACACATGGACCTGAAGAAGCTGCGCGTTTGTGAAGCAAAAGTGGACCACCACGGCTGAAGCACAGGGGACTGCCCCTCTGTTTCTCTTGGCAATTTTGCAAAATGTTGCTATCTAGCTACTGGACCAGGATTTTAAGTGTGCTATGAAAAGTAGAAAATTAGAGCTATTTTGAGGTACATGGGAGATTAATTTTCCAGCCGTAATCATATGGTTGTAAAGAGTGAAGGCAGTCAGCTCAGGGGATATGTATTAATATTCATTAAGTTCACCACGGGGGTATCAGAGGAGGTAGAAGGAAGTGCATGCTGAGCTTAAAACACCCCCTTCAAATATGAGAACTGCACTTGTGCTTTAAAATCTCTGTCAATTCACTGTAGTGGCTGCACCCATCAGTTCCAATGGGAGGTCTAGCTTCTGAATCCCGAGCAACTGACATAGCCTGACTACTTCGAAAACGTCCTGCAGTGGTCCAGAGGTTGAGAATTCACCTGCCAATGCAGGGGGCCGGTGTGCGATCCCTGGTCTAGGAAGATTCGTCATGCCACAGAGTAACTAAGCCTGTTTACCACAACTCCTGAGTCCGGGTGCCTAGAGCCTGTGTTCCACAACAAGAGAAGCCACTGCGATGAGAAGCCCTCACCCCACAACCAGAGACAGCCCCCACTCGCCGCCACTAGAGAAAGCCCATGCATAGCAATGAGGACCCACTGTGGCCATACGCACATAACAACGAAGACCCAGTGCAGCCATAAATAAATAAACTTTTTAAATACTCTAAATCTTCATGTGATGCTAATACCCCTATCAGGATTATGGAGGCATTAGAATGTTTGTCCAACGGTGTGGATCCACTTGCCTAGCTCTTTCTCTACTTGGCTCTTGACTCCTCCATACATTGACCAGTAGGCACCTGGGGCCCGAGGGAGCGGATTATGATCAGGCACAGGTGGACTCAGATAAAGTTGGAAGCTACAGACTTATGCCTCTTTATTTCAGGCCTTCATAGGATTCAAACAACAGACACTGCTCAGCCCTTTTAAACAGTGACAAACACTGTGCTGCGCTATATCTGTCCTTTGATTTTCGCCAGGTTTGAAAAGCAACACTGTCTAATACTATATATCAATTATATCCTAAAAAAAAATGAAAAAATAAAAGGAACTAAGTGACAGCTAGCAACATCACCGTCTAGTGGCACATAGCTCAATTGCCAATGGAAAATATGCTGCTTTCAGGACTCTAAAAAGAACTTTGGTATCCTCTGAATTCAAGCTTATATTATAATAAAAGTAATAAAATAGCATGATTGAATGCTTTAAAAACACTGTACCCAAAACAACTTTTATTCTTCCATCAAACAAATTTTTAAGAAATGTTATGCCAAAATTGGTTAGATGGCATCACTGACTCAATGAACGTGAATCTGAGCAAGCCCAGGGAGCTGGCGATGGACAGGGAAGCCTCACATGCTGCACTTCATGGGGTCGCAAAGACTTGGACATGACTGAGCGATCGAACTGAACTGATGCCAAAATTAACAGGAGAAAAATTGTTAGGCATGGATAAAATTACAGAACACTCTATCAAATTTACTGTATTTAGAAGTTGTTCTCCTACTCTCCAGCTGTTTATCATCCTCATATTCAATATTGATAGGCAATGGGAGACAACACATGAAATTTTAGGAAACTTCTCAAGTTAATTTAAGTATTATAAAGGAAAATACTAGTCTACCTTATTTATCTTTAGATGTGCTTAATTTATATTGAAATATCATATTTTACATGATTTCAAATACGTTAGTTCAATACATACCCAATGACAGCAAAAGAAAATATATGCTATCCTTTTATACCAGTGGTAGGAGTCTATCATGGTATATCCTTGATATCTAATTTTGCAGTAAAGTTCAAGAGGAGTAGCGTTATTCATAACCTTTGAGCAGATCAAGTCTGGAATATGTCCTAAGAAAATACTATAAAAAGCAGTTTTATGAACAAAGATATTCATTATAGCATTTTTCCTTGGTCAGGTTTTGCCTGAAACCAACATTTTATATTTGAAACAACTTAAGACACCTAAGCATCAGGAATGCTACCAGGTACTAAATAATGTATCAGTTAATCTACTAAAAGTATTCACAAACTACTGCCAGCAGCCTGTTACATTTCTAATGGTAGGAAAAAAAAAAAAAAACAGGCAAAAAATACTATTTAGTGACCCATGAAAACTATAATGAATTCAAATGTCTGTGCCCATAACGTTTGATTAGAACACAGAATGCGCACTCATATACCTATTGTTTATTCATTTGCTTCTTGTGCTCCCACAGCAGAGGAGAGGAGCTGCAAAATAGACTTGAAGACCCACAGGCCTCAAATATTTATGGAAAAGTTTGCTAACTCCTGGTCTAATATCAAGATAAGAGAGTAGCTTCTGGAACTAGGCTGCTTGGTTCTGAATGCCAACTCTGGCATTTATTTTCCATGTGACATTAGGAAAGACACTTAACCTTCTCTGTATCTTAATTTCTTCAGTTGTAAAATGAAGATAAAAACAATATCCACCCCTGAAGGCTGTGTAATAATAGCATCACAACAATGCTTAGAGCAGAATAAGCACAGTGAAGGTTATCTTGAGTAATTATGTGCCTACTAACATGAATGTTCGGAGATGGCAATGGCACCCTACTCCAGTCTCTTGCCTGGAAAATCCCATGGATGGAGGAGCCTGGTAGGATGCAGTCCATGGGGTCGCAAAGAGTCAGACATGACTGAGCGACTTCACTTTCATGCATTGGAGAAGGCAATGGCAACCCACTCCAGTGTTCTTGCCTGGAGAATCCCAGGGACGGGGGAGCCTGGTGGGCTGCCGTCTATGGGGTCGCACAGAGTCGGACACGACTGAAGCGACTTAGCAGCAGCAGCAGCAACATGAATGTTGCTCAAATGTTAGATGGAAAATCAGGTAAAATTGTACATATAATACGATTACAACTGTTAATAATAAAACCTTCACAGAAAAACTGTCTGGTAGAAAATATGCCAAAATATTAACAACGATTACCTTTAAAGCAAAGGGATTTTTATTTTTCCTCTTCTTCCCAAGTTTACTGCTGCTGCTGCTGCTAAGTAGCTTCAGTCGTGTCCGACTCTGTGCAACCCCATAGATGGCAGCCCACCAGGCTCCCCCAAGTTTACTATATGTACTCAAATTACCACTATAATGGTAAAACAATCAAAGTATTAAAAGGATAGAGAGTGCCATAACTATGGAAACAGTTCTATGAAAGTGCATTTTAGGGAATAAGTACACAAATGTACATTACAAATATTCTGTTCCTTCTGCTCCTTCAGAGACTCTCATCAAATCTTTTACAATTCTATTTTTTCCCACCAAAGGGTCAAGAATGACACTTAAGCACTTCACCTTTCACCCGTGCTGCTGGTCACTTGGTAGCATGAGATGACAAGTTTACCCAAGCTCATCCCTTTATACACATTGCTAATTACCCCTGATTTCCGCTGACACCACACTTCATTAACCACATTGAAAAATTCATTCCCCAGCCTCTCTGCTCCAGGCACTTGTCTCCAGCAGCCCTCCCCATAGACAGCTGCATTTTTATTCTGTATTACATTCTCCTCGTTCTTAAAATCTGTCCATCAATTTAAAAAAGAAAAAAATGTGTTCAGGTCAGTTCAGGGCATCTGACTGGATCCTATGGAAAGGAATTTGGATGTGTGTAAGCCTATCCTTAGTCACAATTTATTAAAACCATTGATATCTGCCCCCACACCCTATGTTATTTGAAATAGCAACTCACATATTTCATTCTTTATTTGCTATTACACCTGAAAATAGCACTAAAATACACAGTCATAAATGTCTGAGCAAGTGAATTATGATAGTGTAATTTTATGGCCAAGGCAGGGGATGTGGATTCTAATAAAATGTTTAGTTCCACCTAATTGGGAAGGTATTCTTTTCCAAATGGCAGGTTATATTTACAGGGGTTACACTGAATACATTCAAGAGGCCTCAGGAAAACAATTGGGTTACTTGGTGTAACCCAAGTACCTTGCACAGTATCTAGCATATCCAGTCCACACAAGGAAGCCATCAATTCACTTTCTCTTTTTATCCATCCATCCATCCATCTCTCCACACATGCATACTTATGTGTAAGAAAGAGAACAAAACAAAAACTTAAATGTACAGCCTGTAGGAAATAGATCAGTGTCACCTTTCGGCAAGCACAGCTTACTTTTAAATATCTACTGTTGAGGCTGCTTCTTAGTAAGATACTGAAATTAATAAGGCTCTCTTCAGTCCAGTGGGGAACCCAGACAGGGAGATGCATACATTGAACATAATGAGTTAAGAGCAAAAATAACGCACTCCTAAGATCCAGAGAATGAAGTGATATACTCTATGGAGAGGTAGCCAGAGGGGGGATGCCTGGTATAAAAGGGATAGTGCCCAAGTGGGAAATGCTGAGTCTCCTGCAGAATTTGCCATGTTATTAACCCCTGGCTTTTCTGATAAATTTTCATGTATATTTACTGTTTGCTTGTTGTCAGAGAGGAATTAAACCATTCAACTGATTCTGCAATAAATAGCAAAATCACCGTATGGCCAGCCTCTTTTGAAGAGTGGTAGGCACAGCTGTAAGACAAAGTAGGATTCCCCTAATGTAACCAAATTCATACTTTGCGTCACTCTTTTCCACCCAAGCTTTTCTCTCATCCTTTTTCTTAATTTATCCAACCAGTCCATTCTGAAGGAGATCAACCCTGGGATTTCTTTGGAAGGAATGATGCTAAAACTGAAGCTCCAGTACTTTGGGCACCTCATGCGAAGAGTTGACTCATTGGAAAAGACCCTGATGCTGGGAGGGATTGGGGGCAGGAGGAGAAGGGGACGACCGAGGATGAGATGGCTGGATGGCATCACAGACTCAATGGACGTGAGTCTGAGTGAACTCCGGGAGCTGGTGATGGACAGGGAGGTCTGGCGTGCTGCAATTCATGGGGTCGCAAAGAGTCGGACACGACTGCGCGACTGAACTGAACTGAACTGAAGGAAAGTCTATTCTTCAGATAAACAATTCAGAATTTTCCTTAGCATTATGTATTTTCGATTCAATTGCTAAATTTGAAATTGAAGGAATTCCTTGGTGGTCTAGAGGTTAAAACTGCATACGTCCAATGTAAGGGGCACAAGTTTTACTCCTGGTTGGGGAACTAAGATCACACACGTTGCACAGTACGGCCAAGAAAATATTTTTAAAATAATTGAAATTGAGTGAAATCACCAGGAGATAACAAACAATACTACTTTTCAACGGATATAGAACTATATTTATCTTTTAAAATACATTTAAAGATAAGTAAACACTAGACACTGACCCAGTACAGAGATCCAACTAAAAGGAATACATGGCTTACAAGAATGAGCCTTCTCAGGGAATCCTCAGGTTGTATTTTTCATCTTCAAAGGAAAGCTCTAACAGGATTGGTGCTAACAAGAAGCAGCTATCATAATTTTAAACAAGATGGCTGCCATTTTGAAACTGTGAATTAATACTACTTAGCTTTTGGAATTGTCACTTATTTTTCTCCACATTAATAAGTTAATGGCATACCCTAAAAAAGAGCTGGAATAAACTATGGCTCTAGAGGTTTTGTTGACTGTATAGAGCTTCTCCATCTTTGGCTGCAAAGAATATAATCAATCTGATTTTAGTGTTGACCATCTGGTACTCACTTCCACTGTATAATCATAAGGGATTTGATTTAGGTCATACCTGAATGGTCTAGTGGTGTTGCCCACTTTCTTCAATTTAAGTCTGAATTTGGCAATAAGGAGTTCATGATCTGAGCCACAGTCAGCTCCCGGTCTTGTCTTTGTTGACTGTATAGAGCTTCTCCATCTTTGGCTGCAAAGAATATAATCAATCTGATTTTGGTGTTGGCCATCTGGTGATGTCCATGTGCAGAGTCTTCTCTTGTGTTGTTGGAAGAGGGTGTTTGCTATGACCAGTGCATTCTCTTGCCAAAACTCTATTAGTCTTTGCCCTGCTTCATTCTGCATTCCAAGGCCAAATTTGCCTGTTACTCCAGGTGTTTCTTGACTTCCTACTTTTGCATTCCAGTCCCCTATAATGAAAAGGACATCTTTTTTGGGTGTTAGTTCTAAAAGATCTTGTAGGTCTTCATAAAACCGTTCAACTTCAGCTTCTTCAGCATTACTGGTTGGGGCATAGATTCGGATAATTGTGATATTGAATGGTTTGCCTTGGAGACAAACAGAGATCATTCTGTTGTTTTTGAGACTGCATCCAAGTACTGCATTTCGGACTCTTTTGTTGACCATGATGGCTACTCCATTTCTTCTGAGGGATTCCTGCCCACAAAGCCCAAGAATACTGGAGAGGTTAGCCTATGCCTTCTCCAGGGGATCTTCCCTATCCAGGAATCGAACGGGGTCTCCTGCATTGCAGGCATATTCTTTAACAACTGAGTTATCAAGGAAGCCTGAGTTATAAGGGAAGCCCGAGTTATAAGGGAAGCCCAAGGAAAGTGGAGTGGGTAGCCTATCCCTTCTCCAGCAGATCTTACCAACTCAGGAATCGAACCGGGGTCCCCTGTTTTGTAGTCAGATTCTTCACCAACTGAGCTATGAGGGAAGCCCATAAAAGCTTAACACCACTAATTATTGGGTGTGCTAAGTTGCTTCCATTGTGTCCAATGTTTGCAACCCTATGGACTGTAGCTCAGCAGGCTCCTCTGTCCATGGGATTCTCCAGGCAAGAATACTGGAGTGGGTTGCCATGCCCTCCTTCAGGGAAACTCCTGACCCATGATCAAACCTGTGTCTCTTACATCTCCTCATTGGCAGACAGGTTCTTTACTACTAGTGTCACTGAATGAAAATCAAAACTAAAATGAGGTATCACCTCACATTGGTCTGAATAGCTATCATCAAAACATCTACAAACAATCAAATCTGGAGAGGGTGTATAGAAAAGGGAGATGTCTTATGTTGTTAATGGGAATGTGAATTAAGATAGCCACTATACAGAACTGTACGGAGGTTTCTAAAAAAACTAAAAATAGAATTACCATATGACCCAGCTATTCACTCTGGGAGATAAACCCAGAGAATGGCCGTCATTCATAAAGATACATGCACTCCAATGTTCCTTGCAGCACTATTTACAATAGCCAGGCCATGGAAGCAAACTAAATGTCCATCAGCAGAGGACTGGATAAAGAAGATGTGGTGCGTATACACAACGGAATATTACTCAGCCTGTAAAGGGAACTAAACTGTGCCATTTGCAGAGATGTGGATGGAGCTAGAGTCTATCATGTGGAGTGAAATCAGAAAGAGAAAAACAAGTATTGTACACTAATGCATGTACACAGAATCCAGAAAAGTGGTAAAGATGATCTCATCTGCAAAGCAAAAATGGAGAATAGATGTAGAGAACAAATAGATGGATCCCAGGGGGAAAGGGTTTGTGTAATAGACTGGGAGATGGGGAGTGATGTATTTATACTATTGATAGTATAAAATAGACAATGAGTGAGAATCTACTGCATAGCACAGGGCAATCTACTCAGTGCTCTGTGGTGACCTCAATGGAAGGGAATCCTAAAAACTGGGGATATATGTATACTGGTGGCTCAGAGGTTAAAGTGTCTGCCTGGAATGCAGGAGACCTGGGTTCGATCCCTGGGCCAGGAAGATCCCCTGGAGAAGGAAATGGCAACCCACTCCAGTACTCTTGCCTGCAGAATCCCATGGAGGGAGGAGCCTGGTAGGCTGCAGTCCATGGGGTCACAAAGAGTCAGAACCGACTGAGTGACTCACCTTCACTTTCACTTTCATAGCTGATTCACGTTGCAGTACATCAGAAACTTAATATGATGTATTTATACTATTGATAGTATAAAATAGACAATGAGTGAGAATCTACTGCATAGCACAGGGCAATCTACTCAGTGCTCTGTGGTGACCTCAATGGAAGGGAATCCTAAAAACTGGGGATATATGTATACTGGTGGCTCAGAGGTTAAAGTGTCTGCCTGGAATGCAGGAGACCTGGGTTCGATCCCTGGGCCAGGAAGATCCCCTGGAGAAGGAAATGGCAACCCACTCCAGTACTCTTGCCTGCAGAATCCCATGGAGGGAGGAGCCTGGTAGGCTGCAGTCCATGGGGTCACAAAGAGTCAGAACCGACTGAGTGACTTCACCTTCACTTTCACTTTCATAGCTGATTCACGTTGCAGTACATCAGAAACTTAATATTGCAAGACAACACACCCTATATAAATTAATAAAAAATAAAATGGTGAGTACAGAAAGTTAAAAAATCTTTTAAAGATTAAAAAAAATCCAACATTTTAAAATTGCAAATGAATTTCTCTACTCATTCTGCTTTAATTAGTGAAGATCTTTAAACATACATTACAAAGTAGAAATGTATATGTTTTATAATTTTGTGTGCAACTACTGATTTTTATAGATAAGCTTGAATAAAAATATGCCAATCTATTTTCCTCTTCAAGTGGTGATGGATCCAAGACTGAAGCCCAGGTTTCAGGTAATGTTTTTAGGAGAAGGATCATTGTGTGGGTGGGAGAAAGTCATCATTTTTTCTTTGTTTATGTTGGGAATACTCTATTTTGAAAATCATTTGACATGTTATTTCAGTTGGTTCACAAAACAACCAATGTAATGGAGAGCCAGAAAAATATCTATAGATCCATTTTACAGATGAGAAAACTGAGATTTAAGAAGGTTAATTTTCGAAGGTCTCATGTCTGTCTATTCTCAAAGTCAAACGAGAAGCCAAATCTACTTACTCCTGGTCTAGACCTCTATCTATTACACAGTGCTGTCTTCATAGAACCTCTGATTTTGGTATTTCTTATTATATGCTTTTGACACTTTTTGATGTTGAATATAATTACATGTTCAGTTTCCTTTTCTCTTTGAGGACAAATTCTGATCTGAACCTAAAGAATTCAAACTGGAGAATGAAGTACCAGATTATTTTTGCTTAAATTACATATATAAATTATTTAGCTTAAAAGTTTGTGAAATTATAAAAAAAAAAACAATAAAAAATGTTTATTTTGGGACTTACTTTCTATGTGTTTGCCAAATCCTTTAATTTAGCAGTTGTGTGAAGCTNAAGAGAAGGGGACGACCAAGGATGAGATGGCTGGTTGGCGTCACTGACTCCATGGGCGTGGGTCTGGATGAACTCCGGGAGTTGGTGATGGACAGGGAGGCCTGGCATGCTACAATTCATGGGGTCACAAAGAGTCGGACACGACTGAGCAACTGAACTGAGCTGAACTGATGAGTCCAGCAGCCTGCTGGTGATGATCGGAGGGGGGCTTTGGGCAATGGTTACCAGGGGCCCAGTGAGTTCCTGAGGTGGCCCTGATTCTGGGCTCTGCTTCTGTGGCCTTGATGCAAGGCTTTACACCTGTGGCTATGGGGCAGAACTCAACACTCCTCACTCAGGGGACACGCACACCCTTTCTCTCTGCCTTGCTTTTACCTTAACCTTTTCCCTCTGGACTCTCCCACTTGTTATGTTGTGTCTCTAATAATACACTTCGTACCTGCATTTACAGTTTCTGCCTCCGTGATAAATGTATTTTTCACTGGGGGCAAAGATCCATGGGAAAATAGCTTCTAGCCTCTAGCCCTTCCTGGTGGTGTCTAGGGTGCCTGGTTTTCATCCAAGCTACTCAGGTTCAGTTCCTGGGCAGGGAATTAAAATTTTGCTTCAGGCCGCTGCTCAGGGCTGCCTCGTTGAAATCAGAATTGCTAGTTTTAATCACTTGTTTTTTCTTAACCTGGTAGCTCCCCACATTTCTAATGTGTCAATGGCACCCTACTCCAGTACTCTTGCCTGGAAAATGCCATGGACAGAGGAGCCTGGAAGGCTGCCAGTCCATGGGGTCACTGAGGGTCAGACACGACTGAGCGACTTCATTTTCACTTTTCACTTTTCACTTGCGTGCATTGGAGAAGGAAATGGCAACCCACTCCAGTGTTCTTGCCTGGAGAATCCCAGGGACGAGGGAGCCTGGTAGGCTGCCGTCTACGGGGTCGCATAGAGTCGGACACGACTGACGTGACTTAGCATGTCTATAGTAACACATCAGAGTCATACATTGGGATGGATTCTAGACAAAATGGGATCATGTTTGCAGAAGCTGAGTACCTGAGTACCACAAAGATTACTT
Source organism: Aepyceros melampus (assembly GCA_006408695.1). Lineage (NCBI taxonomy): Eukaryota > Metazoa > Chordata > Mammalia > Artiodactyla > Bovidae > Aepyceros > Aepyceros melampus. The sequence continues at coordinate 100,518 of SJXQ01005551.1, read as the reverse complement.
GTGAAATGAATAAACAGTGCACTTGCATGTTAGACTTCAAAATTATGCTTTTGTGATTAGAAAAACACAGGTTATTTTGTTAATGAATTGAATAATATATTTTGTTGTCTATTTTTTCAATCAATAAATGTTAAAGTTTAACAGTATCATGTACAAAGCAATCCACTGATTTTTCTTTAAAAGTAGGGTCTACTGCATCAAGAATTTGGGACATTATTAAGTAGTTAATGAGCTATATCCATTAAAAGAGCCACAGTCAATATTCCATTTACTTCCCAACGGCTTCACCAAAAGGCAGCATATTACTTGACTTGAAACACTTCACTTCCATAGAAAAAAAGTAATTAAAAAAATTTGAAAACCTTTAAAAAAGGTTTGGGCGATGAAGTTAGTAAAGAAGTGTGCATGCTTAAAAAAAATAAGTGTAGATTATGAAACACCTTTAAATGTTAGGAACACAGTGATAGTGTTTAAAAAAAAAAAAAAAAAGAAGGCTGAGGCATAGAATCTTGGCTTTAGCTCAGTTTCATGTATTATGTACTGTCCTAACATAACCTTCAGGAGAAAGACTGCAAATTGAGTGCCACACAAATAGTCATAAGAATGTAGGATCTTGTCAGAAATAAGATAAAGCTGTATATACCGTTTAAAAGTAGAAGAGCTGTTTTAAACTCAGTTCAGTGTCACAGAGCTCAAGACTTCGATTTCCTACATGTTACTAAATGGAACATTCCAATAATCTAGAGCCAAATGCAGGGGAGAGGGAAAGGAAAGTTGAAAAGTTATGAAAACATTAATAATGCTTTGGAGAAATCTGTAAGTGCAGTAGCTTTGTGGAAAGCTCAGTAGCCTTTCAGGGCTGTGTGGAAGGATTTTGGCCTTCTGCTTTGTGTACAAGAAGAGCCACACCTGGATCCAGCTGATTTATTGTGGTTCTTTTGTTCTCATCGATCTGCATAAGAAAGAGAAAATGTTCTTAGTATAAATAAACTCTAAAATTGAGTGGATTAAAATAAAGCTCTTGAAACCATAAAATTTGAATGGAGCCCTGAAACCTTACTCTGACGTTATCTCAAAAAGTACAATAGTTTTTCCCTGAGGAAATTATTTCATACACATAAATTATTTCTCTCTGTCTCACTGTCACATACACATACATGCTTTCTGGTGATGGTTAGGTTAATAAATTTTTTTTTCCGCTTCAAATGCTTATAAAAATGCAAACCTCTGGAAAGGTAATTTGAATTTATATTTTAAACAGATACTTAATGGAAATAACATATCTGCCAAACATGTTGTGACGTGCACTAATTGAATCCGAAATGAAACTCACATATTTAACTGGGCTGAAAACATTGGAACAAAGTATATGTTCTCTGTATATGTTCTCCAAACCTGCTGAACAGAAAGAAAATTGAACTATCAGTATCTTTTTTGATCCAAAACAGTGATTCATTTGGAATTTCTATTCCAGCTTCAATTGAAAATTTATCCTAAAAGTGTTCTGGATTTTATGTGACTGTTTGGCCAGGTCACTTCTTACAGGGAGCCCTGGTCTTACTTGGAGCTCTGTTGTAGACAAACAGCTATGATGACCCTGGAGAAGAGATGGGATATTTTTTTCACAAAGAAATGATTAAACATAATTGGCCATAAATAATAATAATCCCCACTGCTTTCTCAATTATTCCTAGGTGTTATCTGTTGGAGAAACTTTTGAACAAATATCCATCCCATGTACAATCATTTTAACTGGAACTTAGGAGATGGTTAATATCCACAATAATACATCCAGGTAAAATCGATGGTCTTAAAAGGCCAACTTGTTTTTGCCACTGCTCCAATTAAAGTGTAGCAGTAAAGAGTGAAACTGACATTGATTTTCCTTTTGCTTTTTTTGAAAATAGATTTTTTCCCTTGATAAGCAACAACAAAAAAATGCATCCTACAGCACTGATTTTCTTTGTTTTATAAGGTTGCTCCTAATGTACTTTCAGTTATCTACTGGATAATGGGCAGAGTTTAGTACCAATTAATCTGATGCTATGGTATTTCCTTTTGCTGTTTTCATTCAACTCATTTTCAAATACCAAGGAGGAAAATAAGGAAAAAAGCAAAGATAGGCATTTAGGCTTGTGAACTACACTGAATATGTCACTCAAAGGCAGATTAACAACAGCAGTTTTTTGCATGGGGTTGGGGAGGAGGCAGGCAGAAAAATTATATTCAAGACAATAAATGAAATACACTAAGCTACTAAGGATTTGAAAAGAGGCTATAAACTACAGAAGGGAAAAACAAATTATTTTATGCGAATGTATCACACCAAACCGAAAATTTAGTCAGAATGGAAGTTTGACTTTGGAATACTCCCTTTCAGCACTGTCATTTACAGTTGTGTCTATTTATAATGTGAGTGCTGAGGGATGGGGGTGGGGAGGGGGCAGAGAGAGGAAATGAATCATCAAAGATGTTTTGATTTCATGACTAAGGTTCAACTGGAAGCTTATCTCCCTGATTCACCCTGCTATACCATATGGGTGTACACCTCGAGTTACAATTTCCTGTTATTCTTTATTCCTGTAAAACAAATGCAACCCCAAGGTGAAAAAGAGCTATACTGGGTGTAAAAATGTCTCTCTCACTACAGGCCAAAAAAGCCATCCCGACCTCCATCCTGTTTCAATAATATCTGCATGCATCAAGGAAACACGGGTTTTCTTTGTGAAAACCTCCAATATACTTGGAAAAGTTTTATGGTCATAAAGTCACTCCTTTCCTAATTTAACATTAGCTCCAAGGGAAAAGATCTCTTATGCTGAATGGCAACAGCCTTCAAGACAATAAGGATCCCTAGAGGGTCTTTTATCTCTAAATGAGTTATACCTTGACCTAGTGAAGGCTGATGGGAACAGCTAACCAAAGGTGTTTACAACCATGGGTCACTGGGTCAGAAGAGGGACCACACCACTAACCTACATTTTCCTTTGAGAGATACACAAAACATTCCCTCCTGTCAAGCTGGTAAGCTTCTATTAGTTCTAATTTCTTGAGGAATTATGCCTGCATCTAGAATATATGCATACCAAGATGAGCTTGAAATTGAATCTTGTTCAGGCAATCAAAACAACTTTGGTGATTCACTTCCTATCACTGAGCTAAAAAAGTGAAGGCACAAATAACCACACTTCACACATAATTATCTCGAAATGCAACATTTCACCGATTTGAGAGTCATTTCTAGAATCCAGCTTCACAGAATTCCCTCCTCCACCATCCCACAGTGATCTGACCCCACATCCACCTTCCCGACTGCCCTCCTACCCATGTGGGTGGCATGTAGGATGCATTCGATGTGCATTGGGGAGTGCACATGATTTTCACATCATTAAGTGTAATTGAATGCTCAGTCCTGGAAGTAGGCATCTTGCTTCTTTTATAAGATGTGGGTTTGAGATGAGGAGGAAGATTAACTGTGTTATGCAAAAATATAAGCACTATATTGAAAAGAAATGGGATCCTCAAAAAAATATAAATTGATCCATTTATGCAAAATACAAAAATAGTCATATCTTGTCTGTGCTGTTATTAATAAAATTAAGGACAGTGGTAACCCTGGTGGGGATTGTTACAGGAAGGGAACAGATAACCTTCTGGTTTTGGTCAAGGTGCAAAAGCATAGAGCAAGCTCTGAACTCCACATGTCAATTTTTGGAAGCTTCCTTTCCATTGAGTCAGTGATGGTATACAACCATCTCATCCTCTGCCGACCACTTCTCCTCCTGCATTCAATCTTTTCCAGTATCAGGGTCTTTGCCTATGAGTCAGTTCTTATTATCAGGTGGCCAAAGTATTGGAGCTTCAACTTCAGCATCAGTCCTTCAAGTGAATATTCAAGATTGATTTCCTTTAGGTTTGACTGGTATGATTTCCTTGCAGTCCAAGGGACTCTCAAGAGTCTTCACCAACACTACAGTTTAAAAGCATCAATTATTTTGCACTCAGCCTTCCTTATGGTCCAGTTCTCACATCCATACATGACTACTGAAAAAAACTATAGCTTTGACTAGACAGATCTTTGTCAGCAAAGTAATGTCTCTGCTTTTATTATGTTGTCTAGATTTCTCATAGCTTTTCTTCCAAGGAGAAAGCATCTTTTATTTTCATGGCTGTGGTCACCATCTGCAGTGATTTTGGAGCCCAAGAAAATAAAATCTGACACTGCCTCTCCTGTTTCCCCATCTATTTGCCATGAAGTGATAGGACTGGATATCATGATCTTTGTTTTTTGAATGTTGAGTTTTGGGCCTGCTTTTTCACTCTCTTTCAATTTCATCAAGAAGCTCTTCAGTTCTTCTTTGCTTTCTGCCATAAGGGTGGTGTCATCTGCATATCTGACGATATTGATATTTGTCCCAGCAGTCTTGATTCCAGCTTTTGCTTCATCCAGCCTGGAATTTCACATGATATACTCTTTCTATAAGGTAAATAAGCAAGGTGACAATATACAACCTTGTCATACTCATTTCCCAATTTGGAACCAGTCTGTTGTTCCATGTCCGGTTGTAACTGTTGCTTCTTGACCTGCACACTGATTTCTTAGCAGGGAGGTAAGTTGGTCTGGTATTCCCTTCTCTTTAAGAATTTTCCATTTTGTTGTAATCCACGCAGTCAAAGGCTATAGTGTGGTCAATGAAGCAGAAGTAGATTTTTTCTGAAATTCTCTTGCTTTGTCTGTGACCCAGCGGATGTTGGAAATTTAATCTCTGGTTCCTCTGCCTTTTCTAAATCCAGCTTGAACATCTGGAAGTTCTTTGTTCAGCCTCACTTGGAGAATTTTGAGCATTACTTTACTAGCATGTGAAATGAGTGCAATTGTGCTGTAGTTTGCATATTCTTTGGCATTGCCTTTCTTTGGGATTGGAATGAAAATGGACCTTCTCCAGTCCTTGGCCTGTGCTGAGGTTTCCAAATTTGCTGGCATATTGAGGGCACCATTTTCATAGCACCATCTTTTAGGATTTGAAATAGCTCAACTGAAATTGCATCACCTCCTCTAGCTTTGTTCTTAGTGATGCTTCCTAAGGCCCACTTAACTTCACATTCCAGGATGTCTGGCTCTAGGTGATACATGAAAAGATGCTCAACATCACTCATTATCAGAGAAATGCAAATCAAAACCATAATGAAGTACCATTTCACACCAGTCCGAATGGCTGCGATCCAAAAGTCTACAAGCAATAAATGCTGGAGAGGGTGTGGAGAAAAGGGACCCTCTTACATGTTGGTGGGAATGCAAACTAGTACAGCCACTATGGAGAACAATGTGGAGATGCCTTAAAAAACGAAATAGAACTGCCATACGACCCAGCAATCCCACTGTTGGGCATACACACCGAGGAAACCAGAATTGAAAGAGACACATGTACCCCAATGTTCATCACAGCACTGTTTATAATAGCCAGGACATGGAAGCAACCTAGATGTCCATCAGCAGACAAATGGATAAGAAAGCTGTGGTACATATACACAATGGAATATTACTCAGCTATTAAAAAGAATGCATTTGAATCAGTTCTAATGAGGTGATGAAACTGGAGCCTATTATATAGAGTTAAGTAAGCCAGAAAGAAAAACACAAATACAGTATACTAATGCATATATATGAAATTTAGAAAGATGGTAACAATAACCCTGTGAGACAGCAAAAGAGACACAGATGTATAGACCAGTCTTTTGGACTCTGTGGGAGAGGGCCAGGGTGGGATGATTTAGGAGAATGGCATTGAAACATGTATATTATCATATGTGAAATGAATTGCCACTCCAGGTTTGATGCATGATACAGTGCCGGGGTCCAGCCCCGGTGGATCCAGGGATGCTCAAAGGTGGGACGGAGTAGGCGGATAGGAAAGGATAGGACAGGATAGAACAGGATAGCTCAGGACAGGATAGAACAGTAGGAAATTAACGGAAAATAGGAGGCTGAATAACTTGGTTTACGGGGAAAGCCAATAAAACCTCAAGACAAGAGGTTTGCACTATCTATGTGGGCCACCGGCGTCCGCTTGAATCTCTAAAGGGGGCCCCACCGTGGGTCCACTTTTCTCGCAGAACTTATGGCCAGGGCAAGTAAGTAGACGTGGTGAGCTCCCACTCCAGATGGGAATTCAGCCTGGAGTTAAAGTACAAGAGGAGAGAGAGATAGAGAGAGAGAGAGAGGTGTGTGAGCCAGATGTTCCTAAAGAACGAGTTTAGGAGAGCGAGTGGTCGGAGAGACTGGCCTGCAGAACCGGTCTGAGAAACTTCCCGAGAGAATCTGGTCCGGACAAACTGCTCTGAGAAAACTGTTCCCGAGGAAAACTGGTCCCGACAGACTGCTCTGAGAAAACTGCTCTCAAGGAAGCTGGCTCCAAACTTTATTTTTCACATCCCCTTTTTATACCATGAAGATCAATGAGTTTCACAAATTTTTTGAATGACAGCAGCCCTGACTCTTATCAAGAGCAGGCTTAGTCTTTGCATACCTAATTGTATACACAAGTCTTAGGTAATTTACATGATCTTCCAGCCAAAAGGCCAATTCGACAATTTACAGCTCTTTTCTGATAAGTGTTACTTTTTCCAAGGTCTGGCGCCATTCTTGGGAGGCGCTAAACAAGGTTGGATTCTCATAAATGCAAGGACACAGCAAACAGGAGTACAAATGATTTATAAAAGAAACAATTAACTCAAAGGCCTAGTGTTGCTAACATAAAAAAAACTACTACATTTCTATCCCCAAATATAGTTTGTATAGCAGAAACTTCCAGGTGCAGATAAGGAGGTCTGGCAACAGTCATTGAAGCAACAGTGAAATAAATCTATTAAGGCTTTGGCTCTTAGGAAAGGTTTGTAACTAAAAAAAAAACTTCAAGGCTCTTTTGCCCCTCACAGCTGGGGGTTGCGAGCAATTCACAAGCTTGTAAAAGGTCAGGGGAACCTGTTTAGGCAGGCTAGAGCATTATCAAAAGGGGGTTTGGGCCGCAGCACTCCTTTCAAATGCAGGGAGCTAAGACACTGAATTAACTCTTTCCGAGAAACTGGCAGAAAAGTGGAGAAACAGACAAACACAGAACAAATTTTTATTATTGGGGCACGTGCTCAGGAAAAACCAGGGAGAAATTCGATGACCAGACTGCCCTGCCATCTGAGTTTGCCACGTGACCCTGTCACGGGTGGGATTCCTCTTCATAAATGCAAGGACACAGCAAACAGGAGTACAAATGATTTATAAAAGAAACAATTAACTCAAAGGCCTAGTGTTGCTAACATAAAAAAAACTACTACATTTCTATCCCCAAATATAGTTTGTATAGCAGAAACTTCCAGGTGCAGATAAGGAGGTCTGGCAACAGTCATTGAAGCAACAGTGAAATAAATCTATTAAGGCTTTGGCTCTTAGGAAAGGTTTGTAACTAAAAAAAAAACTTCAAGGCTCTTTTGCCCCTCACAGCTGGGGGTTGCGAGCAATTCACAAGCTTGTAAAAGGTCAGGGGAACCTGTTTAGGCAGGCTAGAGCATTATCAAAAGGGGGTTTGGGCCGCAGCACTCCTTTCAAATGCAGGGAGCTAAGACACTGAATTAACTCTTTCCGAGAAACTGGCAGAAAAGTGGAGAAACAGACAAACACAGAACAAATTTTTATTATTGGGGCACGTGCTCAGGAAAAACCAGGGAGAAATTCGATGACTCAGACTGCCCTGCCATCTGAGTTTGCCACGTGACCCTGTCACGGGTGGGATTCCTCATGCTGGCTTCCCACAATACAGGATGCTCAGGGCTGGTGCACTGGGATGACCCAGAGGGATGGGATGGGGAGGGAGGTGGGAGGAGGGGTTCAGGATGGGAAACACATGTACACCCATGGCAGATTCATGTCAATGTATGGCAAAACCAATACGATATTGTAATTAGCCTCCAATTTATTTATTAAAAGAAAAATAAAGAGAAAGACAACAACAACAAAATACTTTTATCCATGCAAAAAAAAAAAAAAAGATTCTTTTGGAGACTCTAACGCCTTGGTCTATGTGAGTGCAAAGTTGCTTCAACTGTGTCTGATTCCTTTCGATCCCATGGACTGCAGCCCACCAGGCTCCTCTGTGCATGGATTCTCCAGGCAAGAATACTGGAGTGGATTGCCATTCCCTTCTCCAGATCTTCCTCACCCAGGGATCGAACCCAAGTCTCCTGTGTTTCCTTCCTGTGTTGCCAGTTGATTCTTTACTGCTGAGCCACAGGAGCAGCTTTGGGCTCTAGTCCCTTTGATTTCTGGGCAGCTATTTTTCTGAGACACAGTTCTCTCCTCATGTTCAGTGTATCTGCTGCTCCAAAATCAACATACCTACTGGACACATGTGACTTTAAATGCACACACAACTTAAATTCACACACAACAAAGGACAATGATTTCTGCCATATCTCTATCCTCAGGGTGTTTTGTGGGATTCTTAAGAACTCAGTCTCAAATACTGCCCAGGACTTCAGTCCTTGTTTATACTCTTTCATGCTTCGATTCTTTTGTTTTTTTCAGAATCCACCTTCTTTGACCTTCAACTTCAGTCTCTCATCTCCAACCAGACGGTTCCAATGACAGTTCTGACGGAGCCTCTCTGCCCAGCCTCCCACTTCCTTACCCCATGCCCAGGGGATCGGCTTCCGTTCTCCAGGACACAGCTTCCCCCTCCCTCCGAAGCCCAAGCATCATCTGTCCCCTGGCCAGTGACAGAAATAACGTCCGGGGAATACACTTCCCCTTACATTTCAAATCTGACAGGGAGGCAAAACCTGCTCCAGTTTTAAACCTTATGCTTCACATTAAAAACAACAAAAACTGGAAGCTTCCCTGGTGGTCCAGTGGTTAAGAGCCCACCGTGCAATGCAGGGGACGTGGATTCAGTCCCTAGTTAGGCAACTAAGATCCCGCACACAAGGAAGCAACTAAGCCCACGCACCACAACTCCTGAGTTCACGAGCCACAGCCAGAGTCTGTGCACTGCAAATAAGATCCCACGTGATGCAGGCAAGATCCTGTCTGCTGCAACTAAGACGTGACACAGCCGGAAAAATAAATAAATACTGCCTGTTAGTCGCTCAGCTGTGTTCGACTCTGTGACCCCACGAACTGTAGAACTGCTGGGCTCCTCTGTCCATGGAATTCTCCATGGAAGAATACTGGAGTGCATTGCCGTGCTCTTCTCCAGGGATCTTCCTGACCCAGGGATCGAACCCAGGTCTCCCGCATTGCGGGCAGATTCTTTACAATCTGAGCCACCAGGGAAGCAAACGAATACTAAAAAACAAAGACAATGTGAAGGGCATTAAGGCCTAGTAAGTATATTCTTTGCAGATTCACAGAAGCTTTGAAAGTGAAGTATTACATTCAACTGCTTATTGACACCCTGACAGAATTTTCCCTTCCTTGTTTTTTGCACTCCCCTCTCAGATTAGAGTCAAGCAGTGGTAGCCCATCAGTTTCCTTCTTGGACTAAAATGTAATGACATTCTGTGGGTATAATCTACCTTTTTTCCAATTATATTCTTTAGCATCTTTGCACGGTACCAAGCATTCTGATCCCATGAACTTCTCAAATTCAGGCCTGCCCATGAAGCATGTATCCTTGAAGGAGTCTCTAGTTCCTCCCTTTACCAATTACCTACCCAGTGTGAGCAGTCCCCACTGTGGAGACAGTCAGCCAGGAACATAGGCAAAATATGCTAACAGGCAGCACAACCCAGGTCAGGGGGACAGGAGGACATGTTTTGAATTAAACACTAGATACGATCCACTGAGGACAGCTCCCCATCACAGGAGCTGGGGTTCCAGGTGCTCCAGAGGGGATGTCATTCCTTCTTGTGGTTTTGTTGCTCTCAGATGGGATTTTATACTATAAAGAAGGCCCTTGTTCTAAGTCAGGGGATACAATGTTTGATGGCTAAGGAGGCAGTAGAGAGGTTGCCAAGGTAGCCCCAAGGCAGGGATGCTCTGCTCAGTTGTTCACCGGCAGGATGCTGACTTTTACCAACACTTCAAGTACCACCTCCTGGGTGGCTCCGAAGGGAGATGGGACTTGAAGGGAGATGGGACTTGGTTAGCGGGTCACTGAGCATTCATTATCATACAAGGCCTAATTTTCTCTTCTAAAATTCCTAGCAGGGTCTTCCCTAGTGGTCCAGTGGTTAAGACACCATGCTTTCACTGCAGGGGGCATGAATTCCATCCCAGGTCAAGGAACTAACATGCCTGTATGCCTCAGCCAAAAGATAAGGAAAAAAAAAATCCTAATAGCGTCCTGCATTTGGATTGCATACAGCATTTGAATGCTGCCTTTATGGTTTCTACAAAGGAGTGCATACATATTATCTATGTGGGGGAACCTTTTCTTGATATATTAAAGCGTAAGAATGCAACCAGCTACAATTTTTACTTATTTCAGCTTATAAACTAAAAAAACCTCTCAGACTAATCTGACAGAATATGTTCACTTGGGGCTTCTGTGTTTGGGTCTTATGCTTTAGTATTAGCTGACTGCAAATCATCATGTACTTTCAAAATAAAGTATCCTAACTTTTTAACAAAATCACAGGCTTCGTTACCTGTTTGCCTCCAGAGAAATGTTTACAAACGTTGTAGACATTTGAGATCACGCTATTCCAAGTGAGCAGAAATATTTATTGTAACAGAATACTAAAGTAATCACGCATAAGTGTGTTATTCCACTTATTTTATTGCAGCAACTCCTGATTCTTCAGTATAAAGAGAAATCAAAAGGGAAAATCTACAATCTTGGGTTAAGAAGTATACCAGGAACTGGTGACCTAAACCGTATGTACAGAATATAAACATATTTATATCTGTATGTACACTTAATGGTTATCTAGTCATTATAAATAGGAGGTTTAACTTAAGAGTCTACAAAAATAATGATTTTCAGATGGGTACATGCAAAACCAGTACACATAAACTTATTTATAAAACACATCTCTATGCCTTTTTTTTTTGCTTTAAATATAAATGTCACTATTTAACTATCAGCTAAACAATTTAAATGCAAATTCCAAAGTTCCCAGTGAAAAGTATAAAATCTGTTTCTATCCACAACGGCACCCTGCTTCAAGTATTCTTCTTCTACTATTAGTAAAGTCGAGATAATTCTGTCACATGTGAATTACAGGTACAGATGCCACTTTCTCATATTTTAGACAGTCTTCTGGAATAAAAGCTTCTTTTGTTCCATTTTACAAAAAGTACTGCTTTTACATCCTCATCAAAATGAACAAGCGAAGCTTCCTCCCACCGCCCTGCGCCTGCGCCCTGGCACGGTCCAGCAAAGCCCTCTTCTAGTGGTCTGCGGCGCCGTCGGCCAAGGCGGGTGCCTGGGCGGACACAAAGGGCTCATTCTGCTTCTGGTCCTCCTTCACCCCAGCCGCTTGGTCCATGATGGAGGAGAAGGACAGCTGGTCATGTTCTATGATATGCATTTGATCCTCTTCCTTGTCCTTCTTCACGTAGAACATTTTTCTGAACTTCTTCAGTTCGTGGAGCTCACAGAAGGTTTCCAGAACCACCAACATGGCGATAAGACCAAGGAGCAGGTAACCTGTGTGAAAGAAATGATAGCGACTCAGTGAGATCCAGTCACGACACAACCTTTCTGCTGATGATTCAATCCACTGCCTCCTCTGATTTCTGGGCATGTTTTGAATTCCATGGCTCAAAAGGGATGATCCAGAGGAAAATGAAGATGGACTTAACCTTCTAGACCTAAAGAGACATATCTCCAAAGAAGACGTTAGAGAGCCAACAGGCACATGAAAAGATGCGTCTCACTGCTAATTATTAGAGAAACGCAAATTTTAACTACAATGAGGTACCACCTCACACCAGTCAGAATCATCATCATTAAAACATCTATAGATAACAAATGCTGGAGAGGGTGAGGGGAAAAGGCAACCCTCCTACATTGTTTGAGAAAATGTAAATTGGTACAACTGGAAAACGGTATGGGAGTTCCTCAAATAACTAAAAACAGCTACCATATAACCCTGCAATCCCTCTCTTGGGCTTATATCTAGAGAAAACTATAATTTGAAAAGTTGCATGCACTCCCGTGTTCATAGTAGCACTGTTCACAATAGCCAAGACATGGAAACAACCTAAATGTTCATCAGCAGAAGAATGGATAAAGATGTGGCACAGATACACAATGGGATACACTCAGCTATCAAACAGAATGAAACTCATTTGCAGCAACACAGATGGACCTAGAGATCAGCACACAAACTGAAGTAAATCAGAACAAGAAAGACAAATACCAAATATCGCTTATACATGGAATCTAAAACAGGGCACAAATGAATTTATCTGCAAAACAGACAGACCCATATAGAGAACAGACTTGTCGCCAAGGGGGAGGGGGAGTGGTTGGGGGAGGGATGGATTGGGAGTTTGGGATTCGCAGATGCAAACCAGTATATACAACAAGGTCCTACTGTACAGCACAGGGAACTATATTCAGTATCCTGTGACAAACCACAACAGAAATGAACGTGTGTATGTGTGTGCATACACACGTATATATATGCAGGTGGTGCTAGTGGTAAAGAACCCGCCTACCAATGCAGGAGACGTAAGTTCGATCCCTGGGTTGGGAAGAGACCCTGGAGGAGGGAAAGGCAACTCAGGTCAGTATTCTTGCCTGGGAAATCCCATGCACAGAGGAGCCTAGCGGGCTAAAATCATAGGGTCACAAAGAATCTGACACGACTGAGTGACTTAACACACACACATGCATGCATGTATATAAAAGATAATTTTGCTGTGGTTTTTTTTTTTTTTTAGGATTTCTACATAGGGGATGTACTGGGTGGAGCAAATAAATGTTCCAAAGGTATGTTAGTTTGTGGACAGGCGAGAATGCCACAGCTTTTGTCTGAAATCTCATGGATATTTTTGTCAGCACTGAAGAGTCTGACTAAATAATGAATAAAGGAAAAGGAGATTTGCGAATTAGTTCAGCTAACAATGTCATCGCTGTTTCTAAAATATGCTATATTATTATTAAAGCCTAAGAAAACTGTCACTTTGCATCCATAAATGACTTCCTTGTTCCTATTTTGCCACCAATTCTGGCTTCCCAAGTTCATTTATTTTCTGAAAATCTTCAAACATTTTACCACTGGGACATGAAATTGGGACTTCTGTTATTCTTAGAGTTTTCACTTTCACTTTTTTGTTCCCGTCTCTGATGAATTTTTTTTCTGAAAACTGATTTTAAACATGTTGGAACCAACTTAAAATTACTATTTTCCCAGACTTCCCTGGTGGTCCAGTGGTTAAGAATCCACCTTCCAATTCAGATGGACCTAACCTGGGCCTTAAGATATACAGGCCCTTTCCCTCTGATCATGCCTCTTCTACAGAGTGAGGAGTCTGCAGGGCCAGTGGGGCTTGCCCTCTGGGACCCCATGCCAACTGCCACCCTAGATTATGTTCCATGTATTAATTCTCTGCACAATGTCCCCCCCTATAGGGGTGACGGTACCTGCAAGGGTCTCTGTGCTGGGTCCACCATCCCCAAAGGGCATCGCATCACTGGTGTGCTCCCCTACACGCGCCCAGGCCCAGGGGCAAATGTTTGTAAGAGGATGCTGATGGAACATGGCTGTATTACCAAGGCAGTGTGTCCACATGCCCATGTAAGGACCTTGTAGGCTGTGTGGAAAGAAAGGTGGGAAGAGAAAGGTGCAGGATGGGGCCAGTTTCCCCGCCCATCATCTTCTCGCCCAGGACACTGAGCACCCTCAGGACCCGCATGGTCTGCAGATCACTGTGAAGGTATATGTTGTGACGCAGAATGAGGAAATGTGTTTCAGGTAAGTTTGCTGTGCTGTACGTGCAGGTTCAGTTGTGTCTGACTCTTTGAGACCCCATGGACTGCAGTCCACTAGGCTCCTCTGTCCATGGAAATCTCCAGGTAATAATACTGGACTGGGCTGCCATTCACTTTTCCAGGGGATCTTCTCAACCCAGGAATCAAACCCAGGTCTCATGCACTACAGGCAGACTGTATCATTTGAGCCATCAAGAAAGCTTCAAGTCATCAAAAAACTAAATTCACATAAGGAGGTAACATTTTACCCTGATGCAAGACAAGAAAGACTTGCATTAGGTAATTCTGATGACACCGTAAACTCATAATGCCATTTGGAAAACACTAGGTCACTATGATCTGTGAGTCATCAAAGGGTATGTTCACTTTGGGTCAGCCAGTCCACTTCTTGGAAAGAAAATAAACCAGAAAAACGTGTTAAACACACAAAAGTATTTACTGCAGTGTAACTTAAAATGCCTCCTAATATTTAGATTGGAAGCAATCTAAATATTTGACAATAGAAGTAGGACTAGTGATAGTATGGATGGTGCACGCTAAGTTGCTTCAGTTGTATCCGACTCTGTGTGACCCCATGGACTGCAGCCTGCCAGGGTCCTCTGTCCATGGAATTCTCCAGGCAGAATATTGGAGTGATGCCCTCCTCTAGGGTATCTTCCTGACCCAGGGATCAAATCTGCGTCTCTTATGTTTCCTACACTGGCAGGCAGATTCTTTACCACTAGCACCACCTGGGAAGCCCCAGATGATGGTATAGTCACCTGGTAAAATAATATGTGGATAGTAAAGATAAATATGGTAACTAGAAGAAATTCGAAATCTCCCTGGTAACCATTCAGTGAATATTTACTGAACTTGGTAGCCAGGCATTGCTGAAAGCACTGGGCACTTATAGTGAAGGCTGTGTCCTGGATGAGCATGGTTTAACGGAAATGCTAAAAATACATGTAGTTCAACTACACATTTTGTTGTCATTAAGACCACAGGACGGGGCCAGGACAGAACATCTGACTGCCTGCGTTATGTACTCTGATTTTCTAGAAGACATGGCCATGAGCGGAGTCTTGAAAAATACTTAGGAAGGCAGAAATGGAAACTGTATGTGCAGTATGATGTAATTTTATGCATTGTGAAAAGACAGGAAAGGAACATAGAAAAATAAATATTTTTCTATGAATGGATTTATAAGTTTTCCATGGTATTATATTGAATTTTTAAAAATTGCTTCAAAGTTTACTGTCACTGGACATTTGAATTTTAATGCCTATTTTCCATGTATAAAATTCCTTTTTATTTTTCATTTTCACCAAGAACTTCATTGAACAACGTATTCACCGTTTTGTTCCTACACATATAAAAATTCTGAAGGTGGCAAACGTATTCTAACTTCAAAAAAAGAACCAGATGGACAAATGAGATAAGCAACTGCTTTACGATTTTCCTGGTTAATGAAAGAACGTGATGGATTGTTAACAGGCTATCCTAGCTCTGGTGTCCTTGAGCTTAAAATATTTAATAAAGTAGAGCAACTTTGTTAAAAAGTTCAGCAGCAACTTACTCTGTGTGGTGCATCTTACTTGTGTGCTTAGGTGCAGTCCTCTACTGTCATTTAAAATGACTACTGCATTACTAGTAAGAAACTGATCGGTACTTTTCTGTGCCTGGGAAAAGTAACTCTCAATAATAACAAGACGTTTTCATACTGATTTTTGAAGGAAATCATGATGAAACGGAAGTTATGGGAAGATGGCAAAATGGTAAATTTATCCATGGAAAACAGTCAGGGCTGAGATGAGTGACTCTCATCACTGAGTGGGCGAGGCAGAGCGTGGAACCACAGAGCCCTGGGACAGGGTCCGTGAACTCGGATACTCACACGTGATCCCAATCTTGTAGAGCTCTCTGAATTTTTGATGTAGCCCTCCCCGGGAACATAATCTCCGAGGCCAATGGTACTCAGGGAGATGAAACAAAAGTAAAAGGATTCCAGGAAGTTCCAGTCATCCTCCAGGACAGAGAACACCGCGGCCGGGATGAAGAAGAAGCAGGACACGGTGACCACACCGAGGAGGACCGCGTGGACGATGGCCACTGCCTGCTTGGAGAAACCCCAGCGGACGTGGAAGTAGAGGACTGGCCTGCGGGTGACATGGATGGTGACACGCTGGACCACTGCCGTCAGGAACAGAAGGGTGAAAGGTATGCCGATGACGGAGTAGATGATGCAGAAGGCCTTGCCCCCATCGGACAGGGGCACGGTGTGGCCGTAACCTGCAAGGAGAGGAGGCAGAAAACACCTTTGTAAATAACACACACCTGGGATTCCCTGGCAGTCCGGCAGTTAAGACATCAAGCTTCCACTGCAGGGGGCCAGGGTTCGATCCCTGGTTGGGGAACCAAGACCTCACATGCTTCATGGCATGGCCAAAAATAGAAAAACAAAACAAAACACATGCCTCTTGTTTACTCCTCTGCCCCTCACACCCAAGACAAAAGCCAGATAAAATTCAGATTGGTGCTTCAAAGGCTCTATACTGTTGGGACTTCCCTGAAAGTCCAGTGGTAAAGAATGCATGTTCCAATGCAAGGGACCAATCCCTGGACCAGTAACTAAGATTCCACACGCCAAGAGGCAACTAAACCTATGTGCCACAACTAGAGAAATCTGTGTACACAATGAACATCCAGCACAGCCCAAAACAACAAGCAAACATAAAGGGTCTATCCTGTCACTGCAGTATAATTCAACAATGGGTGCCATACATTTGATCTGGATCAAATCTTCCCAGCTCTTCCTGATGCATCAAGCCTTGTTTTCAGTTCACTGCCAGGCTGAAATAGAAGCTGTGTGTGAAGGAGCTAACTCCTCCCTGTCTTGGGCCATCAGGAAAATTCATGACAGGGGTACCTACTTTGCCAGGAGGATGTTACCCTGCCAGCCTGCTCCTCTTCCATTCCCCCACCCAAGGAGCCTCATTAGGATCCAAAGCCAGTACACACTTGCTTCCAAAACACTAGCACCAGGCAGATGAGGAGACAGTGGGAAGATAGGGAAGACTCGAGGAGAATACAGACATGGAAAAAGAGAAAGACAGGACTTCCCTGTTGGTCCAGGGGTTAAGAATCCACCTGTCAATGCAGAGGACACAACTTTGATCCCTGGTCAAAGATGCCATATGCTACAGAGCAGCTAAACCCGTGGCCACAACTACTGAGCTCGTGCTCTGCAGCCCAAGAGCCACAAGTCCTGAGCCCTGTGCTCCAAGGACTGAAGCCTATGCATGCTACGGCCCGTGCTCCACTGCAAGAGAGGGTACCGCACGAGAAGCACCGCACCGCAGCTCGAGAGTAGCCCCACTCACCAAGGCTGGAGAGAGCCCGAGGGCAACAAAGACCCAGCGCAGCCGTAAATAGCCGAACAATGCTTTTAAAAAAGAAAGAGAAAGAGGAATATAAATGAACATCAAAGGATGCTGGGTCACAGGGCTGAGCACTTCTTCCCAAATATTTCATTCAATTATCTGGTTAAATGGCACATTTAGAAACTGTACTGTGTCTCCCGCTTGTCATTTCTGTAGGTTCCAAGATGCTATAGATTCCCCCAAACCCAATGGTTACAACATATTTCTCTTTTATTTTCTACTAGAATTGAGACATTCCCAAATCAAGCCAGTCAAGAGACGCTTCATTTGATAAATGCTAGCAAAAGAGAAGCCAGTGAGCTGTTTTTAAAATCTCACAAGGCCTTCATCCTGAAAGGACTAACATGTCTGACAAGTCAGTTCAGGAAAAAAGCTAACTAAATGCATTTTCTTTTTTGTGAAATTGGCTTCTGGAGAAAAAACAAAACAAAACGCCACTCATGGGGTTATAACTGAAAAGTGGTTTTCGAATCTGATTTCTAAAATATATCCTTCCTAGAGAGAACTCAGAAAAACCTTCAGCTTCAGGCCTCCTGGTGTCTGCTTTCCACTGATTTCCAGGTGAGGCCCTGGTCTATGTGGCCCCTAAAAGATTGCTCTGGTTATTCCCATGCACGACCTCAGCATAATAGTCAGGGTGGTTAATCCTAGAAGGTTATGGATGAACAGGGAGTCTGAGGAACTACTGAATTTGCATCAGTTTGAATATCTCCACCACCCTTGTGGCAGAAAGTGAAGAGGAACTAAACACCCTCTTGATGAAAGTGAAAGAGAAGAGTGAAAATGCTGGCTTAAAACTCAACATTCAAAATACCACGATCATGGCATCTGGTCCCATCACTTTATGGCAAAGAGATGGGGAAAGAATGGAAACAGTGAGAGACCTTATTTTCTTGGGTTCCAAAATCACTGCAGATGGTGATTGCAGCCATGACATTAAAAGATGCTTGCTCCTTGTGCAAGAAAAGCTATGACAAACTTAGCATTTTAAAAAGCAGAGACATTACTTTGCTGACAAAGGTCCATATAGTCAAAACTATGGTTTTTCCAGCAGTCATGTATGGATGTGAGAGTTGGACCATAAAGAAAGCTGACCACTGAAGAACTGATGCTTTGGAACTGTGGTGTTGGAGAAGACTCTTGAGAGTCCCTTGGACTGCAAGGAGATCCAACCAGTCTATCCTAAAAGAAATCAATCTTGAATATTCATTGGAAGGACTAATGATGAAGCTGCAGCTCCAATACTTTGGCCACTTGATGCAAAGATTGAAGGTAGGAGGAGAAGGGGACAACAGAGGAGGAGATGGTTAGACGGCATCACCGACTCGATGGATATGAGTTTGAGCAAGCTCTGGGAGTTGGTGATGGACAGGGAAGCCTAGCGTGCTGCAGTCCCTGGGATCGCAAAGAGTCAGACATAGCTGAACAACTGAACTGAACTGAACATCTCCACACATGTGCATTTTTCTGTAAAGAGATGGCAAAGCTCAGGCGTTCCGAAGGATTGAGAACCACTGTTCTGAGCATTAATTCCTGAATCCATCTGGTTCTTGAACACAAGCTGCTCCTGGAATGCTTTGGTTGATTCTAGGCACGGTTAAAGAGGGAGATGAGCCAGTTAGGGTTTCCAGAGAGTAGTATGGAGGATGGAGAAAGCTTGCTGAATAATATTCATGCAAAAGAAAGAAGCATGAGAAATGTGAAAGCTTTACTTTTGAGGGAAAAATTAGAGGAATTAAGAGTTTGTGAGTAAAGCAGTTCACATCACAGAAGATTGGGGCCGATTGGAGCCAGGCCAGGCATTAATGAGGAAGGATATTTTAATGGTCAGAGATCTGGAAACAGAATAGGATAATGAAATTGTGGTTAACATAACAAAGGCAACTGAAAAGTGATTCACAAATTTGGTAGTGACTCTCTGGCTGAAAGTACCAGGAGACAATGGGAATCAAGTACAGAGTAAAGGATGGATTACTTTGGTAGCATTTTTGCAGAGAAAACATAAGATTGGCTAAATCTGTTAGACTAGCAAAAAGTCTTGAAAGCCATGATTTTATTACTGTTTGGTGGCATTGTTATGAATTATCTTCACCAAAAGTGTAACATTCCCATATCACACAGCCCACCTCTTCTGTATACCATTTGTTTCAATAAACTACATGATTTCAGTAATAGTAGGGGGAAGAAAAATAATTTCCAGCTTTAGAATACTTTAGGCTATCATTTTTATTCCTAAAAGACAACAGAATCAGAATCTTACTAAATTTACTAAAATATCATCTCCAAGCAATTGAGATAATCATTTCAAGACTTTAGGATGGCTCTCTTTGGTAATGCCTTTTCTTGGTCAGTAGTGTATTCCCACTAAGAGATTAAATATCACTGAAGTGTAATGTTTCTTGAAAGCCAGTTTCTCCTTCTGTTTGCATAAATAATTTTTGTTGGGACCTCCCTGGTGGTCCAGTGGCTAAGATTCCACACTTGAGAGTGTGGAGGGCCCGGGTTCAATCCCTGGTCAGGGAACTAGATCCCACATGCCGCAATTAAAGATCCTTCATGCTGCAACTAAGACCCAGCATGTCAAATGAATAGATATTTTAAAATAAATAATATACAAATAATTTTGTTAATGGACAGTATAATGTAAAATTTACATCTCATCTGCAGTCTCTACACTTGCAATGCTCTACTGAGCACACAGCAATTTTTCTGTGATAGACAGTTGAATGCACCAGATGGAAACCTTCAGTCCCAGTGAACTGTAATGAAGTGGTGAATAATTTACTCAAGTTATGTCAGTTGACTCCCCAGATAAATCATAAAGCAATGCTTGTATTTTAAAATCTTGGAACCATATTAAAATTTTTTACAAACTAGGATGTAATGGAGAAGGCAATGGTACCCTACTCCAGTACTCTTGCCTGGAAAATCCCATGGATGGAGGAGCCTGGTGGGCTACAGTGAATGGAGTCGCTAAGAGTCGGAGACAGCTGAGTGACTTCACTTTCAGTTTTCACTTTCATGCATTGGAGAAGGAAATGGCAACCCGCTCCAGTATTCTTGCATGGAGAATCCCAGGGGTGGTGGAGCCTGGTGGGCTGCCATCTATGCGGTCGCACAGAGTCAGACACGACTGAAGCAACTTAGTAGGAGCAGTAGTAGGAAGTCATTAGCAAAATGTCAATACCTTACGTATTTGGTGTTCCTTAAATTTTTCATATAATTTTGGGGCACAAAAGATTGAGCATGGCTAGGTCTACTTAAAAAAGAACTTGACAGGTTCCCAGATTGGCTTCTGTCACTTTATTTATTTATTTTAATTGGAGGCTAATTACTTTACAATATTGTGGTGTTGTTTGCCATACATTGACATGAATCCGCCACGGGTATACATGTGTTCCTCATCCTGCACACCCCATCCCATCCCTCAGGGTCATCCCAGTGCACCAGCCCTGAGCACCCTGTCTCATGCATCGAACCTGGACTGGTGATCTATTTCACATATGATAATATACATGTTTCAATGCTATTCTCTCAAATCATCCCACCCTCTCCTTCTCCTATGTAGTCCAAAAGTCTATTCCTTACATCTGTGTCTCTTTTCTGTCTCGCATATAGGGTCATTGTTATCATCTTTCCAAATTCCATATATATGCATTAGTATACTGTACTGTTTTTCTTTCTGACTTACTTCACTTTGTATAATAGGCTCCAGTTTCATCCACCTCATTAGAACCGATTCAAATGCATTCTTTTTAATAGCTGAGTAATATTCCATTGTGTATATGTACCACAGCTTTCTTATCCATTCATCTGCTGATGGACATCTAGATTGCTTCCATGTCCTGGCTATTATAAACAGTGCTGCAATGAACACTGGGGTATACATGTCTCTTTCAATTCTGGTTTCCTCAGTGTGTATGCCCAGCAGTGGGATTGCTGGGTCATAAGGCAGTTCTATTTCCAGCTTTTGAAGGAATCTCCACACTGTTCTCCATAGTGGCTGCACTAGTTCACATTCCCACCAGCAGTGTAAGAGGCTTCCCTTTTCTCCACACCCTCTCCAGCATTTCTTGCTGTAGACTTTTGGATCGCAGCCATTCTGACCGGCGTGAGATCGTACCTCGTTGTGGTTTTGATTTGCAATTCTCCGATAATGAGTGACACTGAGCATCTTTTCATGTGTTTGTTAGCCATCTGTATGTCTTCTTTGCAGAAATGTCTGTTTAGTTCTTTGGCCTATTTTTTGATTGGGTAGTTTATTTTTCTGGAATTGAGCTGCAGGAGTTGCTTATATATTTTTGAGATTAATTCTTTGTCAGTTGCTTCATTATTATTTTCTCCCATTCTGAAGGCTGTCTTTTCACCTTGCTTTTATAATTTCCTTCATTGTGCAAAAGCTTTTAAGTTTAATTAGGTCCCATTAGTTTATTTTTGCTTTTATTTCCATTACTCTGGGAAGTGGGTCATAGAGGATCCTGCTATGATTTACATCAGAGAGTGTTTTGCCTATGTTTTCCTCTAGGAGTTTTATATTTTCTGGTCTTACGTTTAGATCTTTAATCCATTTTGAGTTTATTTTTGTGTATGGTGTTAGAAAGTGTTCTAGTTTCAATCTTTCACAATGGTTGACCAGTTTTCCCAGCACCACTTGTTACAGAGATTTTCTTTTCTCCTCTGTATATTCTTGCCTCCTTTGTCAATGACAAGGTGTCTATACGTACGTGGATTTATCTCTGGGCTTTCTATTGGCTTCTGTCACTTTAACTAGAATAGGCCTGACAGGAGGCTAGCTAACATCCAATCTGGGCCCCCCTGTGCTGGATAGAGGGCCTTCTGGTTGTTCTTGTATTTACATCCTCTTGAATCAGGGCCCTCTGTGGGCTCCTATTTTGTTCACTACAGCAAGTCACAAATGTGCAATTTCATCACGTGTATCTGATACTTTTGAGAGAAGTGATGCTCACCATTAACCTGCCCACCTTAAAAATAGCCTTAGGAATTTCCTCTCGATACAGTAGTTAGGACTCCCAAGTTCTCACTTTCCACACTCCCACAAGCCATGTGGCATGGCCAAAACAAAGAAAATACTGTCATTTAGTCACATTATTTACTATAATATGATACAACATATTCATTTCCCATTAAGTTAGCTTGACACATGCTTTAAAAAAAAGAAAACTACACAAGAAGAATATCCACCTCTGAAGTCAACCCCGGTAGAGAGACTGAAGTAGGTCTCAATGTTTCCTAAAAAGACTTTCATTTGCAATCCTGGACTTTAGCTTATTCACATCTCTTTCCCACTAGACTGTGAGCCGCCTGAGCTCACTGGGTTTTTTCCCAGTGATTCTGTGGACCTGAACATGCGATGAGACTCTGGAAGGAGGGGGACAGACAAAGGACTGTGTGACCCACACACAAAGATGGTAGGGGCGCGTAGAGCCAGGGGTGACGCTAGAGTCAAGAGGCAGGTCAGCATAAACCTTCAAGGCCTGGAGAATGTGAGTACAAGTCACGTGATCCCAGATTCTTGAATTCAATTTAGAAGCCATATGGGTGAACCATTATGATAAATGGTCATCAATGAAGAACAGGACATGAAAGCATGAAATCATAACAAACAAGTGGTGACCTTGGAAAGTACGTTTTTGTGGTACTAACAGTGATACAAACACAGAATAAGGTCCAATAGAGCTCCTATATTCCTGCTTAATTGCTAAGACTTTTTTTTTTTTCCGCTTCCTGGCCTGTGGGATCTTAGTTCCCCAACCAGGATCAGACCCATATCCACTGTATTAGAAGGTGGATTTTTAACCCCTGGACCACCAGGAAGTCCCTTAACTGTTAGATGTGGGTAACTCCATCTGGGATTCTGTCTGCAAATAAACACACAATGGCAAAGGCATCAGTCAAATGAGACAGGCTGTCCACTGGCCCAGAGGACGAGTTGGGTTCCTAAGAGGCTAATATAAATGTCGGCCGAACAGTTCAATTAAAATTGTACATTGTAAAAAGTTCACTGGGAAACTTTAAAGAATACCAATGAAGCCAAGGTCTTTCCAACCATCCACCGTCTCTTCACCTCTAGGTCTCCAGAGGATTATTATTATGAATTTGTAGCCAACAAGTCCTGAAATTGTTCTAAGCATTTAGCTTCATAGACATAGACTTCCAGAAAAACAGTCTGAGCTGGTTTCTGTCATAAACAGTATATTGCATGTATGGTTGTTCTATTGTCTTCTTTCTGATGACTCTGCTTCAACAAGCAATTTTTCACTGTTTACTACCCCCTTATAGACCATTTGTTCTGAACTGTCCAATCAAAAATGTTTAATTTTCCAATTTAAATTTTTATTGAGCCACCTGGCCAATTTAGGGATTCCTATTATGAATGCTTTCTTTTCTAAGCATTAACAACTTTCAGTCAATCCTAAAGGAAATCAACTCTGAACATTCACTGGAAGGACTGATGCTTGAAGCCTGTACTTTGGCCACCTGATGTGAGGAGCTGACTCATTGGAAAAGTCCCTGATGCTGGGAAAAATTGAGGGTAGGAGGAGAAAGGGGTGACAGAGGAGGAAATGGTTGGATGGCATCACTGACTCAATGAACATGAGTTTGAGCAAACTCTGGGAGATAGTGAAGGACAGGGAAGACTGGCGTGCTCAGTCCATGGGGTTGCAAAGGGTCAGACACGACTGAAACGAACACAACAACACAGCAAATCAACTACGTGCTGATGAAATTTTAAAACATATAAAAAATAAGCATGTGCTTATTCATTTTACCTGGTGGATTATTTATTTACCTGGTGGATTATATGGTAATATGAATCCTATCTAAGATGCCAACCGTTTCACTTCTTTTCCCTCGCACTGTTTAAGTTTTAAATTTCTTGAATGGTCTTTTTAGCTCTAAAGTTCACATTACAACGATCTTTTCCGTATTCCCTTTTTTGTATTTTCAGATTTGTTCCTCAATCTATTTTTAAGACACAGATCCTTATAATGTCTTCTCCTACATGCCTCTGCACATCCTCACCAGCCAAGATCACCTTATGAAGCCCTGCCTCATGAAAATGAATTTCTCAGAGGAATAAATACACTGCAGACACTTTTGCAAACTGTTCCTCCTCCTTTCCACTATTCTCGCTGAGTTGGTGGATACCTGGCTGTAGCCTAGCTTCTGCCCCACCTGGTGCTCAGCTTGAGCCTTACTTGGTCAAGATGCTAGCAGGTCTGCTCCACTGGTCAGCCATTGTTCAGTAAACTTGCAGGAACACGTTAAATACATGCTATAGTAGTGCTGCCCAGGAAATAGTGGCCAAGGGCAATTTTTTCGCTCACCATCATAGTTCTACCCGTTTCCTGTGAAAAAGCATCAGGTCATAATCTCTCTACACATTTCCCAACACCAGCTTGCTCGAGTGGCCATCCACTGAACACTGCCACTCCAGGCCCTCGTTAGGTTACCAGAGGCAGAAGAAGGGAGCACGTGGCCCATTATCCGATATGAGACCATCACCAGACTAGTCTGGGTTTTTAGTACAGCTTTCCCAGAATTCCAAGCAGCCCCCTGTACTGTGGGTTCTGATAAGAGGGAGCAGACAAGGCAGGGGAAACAGGCTTAGGACTGGCTAGTCGACATACTTTCAGGGGACCCAGCTGTCCGGCGTCCAGCTCTTAAGTATCCCCTGGCACTAGGGCAGAGGGACAGGATCTCAGAGCAACAGCCTGATAAAGGAGGTTCTGGATTGGCTGGTTGGAATCTGGAAGCATGCTGACAGGTGGGCCTTTTACCATCCAGGAATTGGCGAAGCCTGAGAGCGGCAGTTTCTGCAGGGTCAGCAAGGCCCCAAGATACCAGGGCAGCACAATAAAAGGACACTTCCTGCAGAAGGAGAACCAACCAGAGCTTAGCCCTAGGAAAGCATGCCCACTGGGCTAACTTACAAGCAGTAGTAAGTCTGAACTTATTCTAGCAACCAAACCAGGAAGAGTCTAGATGAGCTTGGGAATCTCTAGAAAGAGTCAGGGAATACACACAATTACAGGATCTTTAAAATGCCCTCATTTTTGTTCCTTGTTAACTCTCATCTCCCCTGCAGTCCTGGGAAGAGTGTTCCAAAGAGAAAATGAATGTAAAACATCTGGGATGTTCTGACCCAGGCATTTGCTTTACAAGCATCATCTTCTTTCATCTTTATATCAGATCTTTGAGATAGGCAAGTAGGTTTCTATTTTGCCTAGGGTTTCCCTGGTGGATTAGATGGTACAGAATCCGCCTGCAATGCAGGAGACCCAGGTCAGGAAGATCCCTAGGTCAGGAAGATCTCTTGGAGAAGGGAATGGCTACCCATCCAGATGTTTGCCTGGAGAATTCCATGGACAGAGGGGCCTAGAGTTATAGTCCATGGGGTCGCAAAGAGTCTGACATGACTGAGTGACTAATACTTTTTTAACAGAAAAAGAAACTCTGAGATTAAATTGTTTACCAAAGTCCTAACAGTAAGTGCAAAATGGAGGCAGGATTTGAACTATGTGTTTACCAATCTTTTACTTATTTATTTCAATTATTTACTTATTTATTTTTGGCTGCACTGAGTCTTTGTTGCTGCATGAGGGCCTTCTCCAGTTGCGGCAAGCAGGGGCTCCTCTCTAGCCATGTGCTCAGGCTTCTCATTGTGGAGGCTTCTTTTTTGAGGCGCACAGTTTTGGGGGACTGGGCTTCCGTAGTTGTGGCACATGAGTTTAGTTGCCCCTTGGCATGTGGAATCTTCCTACACCAGGGAATGAATGTGTGTCCCCTTCACTGGAAGGTGGTTTCTTAACCACTAGACCACAAGGGAAGTCCCTAGTTAGTCTTTTTTATTATTGTTAGTTCCTCTCTCCCTCATTTTGACCATGTCTTAGAAATCTGTAACAATGAGACAATAAGATGAAGAAAAACCAAAGAAAGCATCAGAACAAGAGTCTGGTTCTTCCAAAAGTTCCAATACGTTAAAGGAGGCTTTCTGATCTATTCACCAAAGCATTGATTTTTCCACCTGCCATTTCCTTTGAGTGTGCCTTCAGGTTTGACCTAACTATCTTGCGGCCATCACTTCCCTGAGGTTTAAAATTCTTAGACTGTCAAGGCTTCCCAGTCATGCACCTTTACAACAAGGTTTGGAAATCTGTGCTGTAGGCATTTCCCCCAGGCATGGATGCTGTGCAGACATCCAGATTTCAATTTCTTTTACCCACAGGGCAAGTGGGTACCTTGCCCTGTGGAAGGCAGGCTCAAAAGGTAATGGAAAAAGTGCTGGATGACAAGGAGACAACACACGTTTACCTGGCTCTGAATTTCCAACCTCTAGCCCTGCAGGTAATCAGCACTGATCTTACTTGATCCCAAGCTTGACTCCAGACTGTGGCTCAGACAGTAAAGAATCTGCCTGCCATCGCGAGACCTGGGTTCGATGCCTGAGTTGGGAAGATCCCCTGGAGAAGGAAACGGCTACCTACCTACTTCAATATTCTTGCCTGGAGAATTCCATGGACAGAGGAGCCTGGCAGGCCCCAGTCTATGGGGTTGCGAAGAGTCGGACACAACTGAGTCACTTTCACTTTCATTTTGACTCCAGACTATCAGTGGTTCTAAACTGTTGTATGGTATAAAGGCGTGGGAGCTGTGGGCACCTGCTGGACTAAACCACTCCTCCCTTTGAAAAAAGTGTGAAAGTGTTAATTCTAAGTCATGTCCAACTGCTTGCGACCCCATGGACTGTAGCTCACTAGACTCCTCTGTCCATGGAATTTGCCAGGCAAGAATACTGGAGAGGGTAACCATTCTCTTCTTCAGGGGATCCCCAGGGATCAAGCCAGGGTCTCCTGCATTGCAGGCAGATTCTTTATCATCTGAGCTACCAGTGAAGAACTAAAAAGTGTTAATCACTCAGTCGTATCCAACTAAGCAGTGATGTCCTAAGGTTTTATGTAAGGAAAACACAGGTATCCACTTCTCCTTAATAGGAAAATCTCTGTACCTTTTAAAGGCAGAGGTTCCTGGAACAAACTTCTTTTTCTCTTCCATCAGACTTTAAAGACTTAGAGGCTCTCAAACATTGAGAACACAGGGAGGAATGGCAAACAAAAAAGTCCTTTACAGTATCACACATGTAAACTAAAGGCCATGGTTTTTTCAGTAGTCACATATAGATGTGAGAGCTGGATCATAAAGAAAGCTGAGCACCAAAGAATTGATGCTTTGGAACTGTGGTGTTCGTGAATAAGACTCTTGAGATTCCCTTGGACAGCAAGGAGATCAAACCAGTCAATCCTAAAGGAAATCAGTCCTGAATATTCATTGGAAGGACTGATGCTGAAGCTTAAACTCCAATACTCTGACCACCTGATGCAAAGAACTGACTCACTAGAAAAGACCCTGATGCTGGGAAGGATTGAAGGCAGGAGGAGAAGGGGATGACAGAGGATGAGATGGTTTGATGGCATGACTGACTCAATGGATATGAGTTTGAGCAAGTTCTGGGAGTTGGTGATGGACAGGGAAGTCTGGTGTGCTGCAGTCCATGGGGTCGCAAAGAGTCGGACTGACTGAGAGACTGAACTGAACTGAAACTAAAGGCGGGGCTTAGGGGAATGGGCCAAGTAATATGATGTCCTAAAGTTGAATGCTAGCTTTACTTAAAAAAAAAAAAAAAAAAAGAACATTGGAGTTTATTATTAATTTTATTTGTACCCTATGTTTTGCATTTATGCAGAATCCAATCATAAAAGAAACTGGACAAATACACCATTTAATAGTTGGGCTTCCCAGGTGGCTCAGATCGTAAAGAATCCACCTGCAATGCAGGAGACGCAGGTTAATCCCTGGGTCAGGAAGATCCCCTGGAGAAGGAAATGGCCACCCACTTCAATTATTCTTGCCTGGGAAATCTCATGGACAGAGGAGCCTAGCAGGTTAGTACATGGGGTCGCAAGGAGTCGAACCATGTCATACTGAGCTGGGTAAATTATATTATTTTAATATAGTTAAATTTCCTGAGATTTTCTTTGAGTCACAATAAAAATATCTTTTTTACACTGTGAAATTCTTGCTGGCTTTGCTTCTTACTAGTTGTTTGGCCCTGCAAAACTGTACGCCTTCATTTCCTCATTTGTCAAATATGAATAACACTTCCTACCTCCAGGAGGTGTTGTGAGGGTTACATCAAAGTACAGTTGCTGGTGTATAAGAAGCAGAGAGAGTAAACTCTCCTGTGCATGTTGAAGGAACTAGCTGAATTATCTTGTCAATGTGTACACTCTTCCAGACCGGCCACCAGGCATCCTGGTTAGATATGTATTCTTTCTTCTGTCTTCTGCACACATTTTAATCTTCCTTCTATCCTTCAAGGTATCTTCCAAATTGGTGGTTAAAGCAGTTCCAGGTAACATCCAAAGACCTAACAAGAGCACTCGGGGAACAAACTGATACACAGGAACTTTGTGGCCTCTCTGTGGCTGGGGAGAACACTGATTACCCCAACACCAACAGAAAAATCCAAAGGGCCCCTGTCAATTTCTCACTCCCTTCATTGTAGAGACCCAATAAGGTGGCCACTCACCACAGTCGCATTCTTATGGGTAGATCCTACTGGATTTCCAGGATTAATTATGTGATTCACGACAGCCAGGACATGGAAGCAACCTAAATGTCTATCAGCAGAGGGATGGATAAAGAGGGATGGTACATATATATAATAGAATCCTATTCAGCCACTAAAAGGAATGAATTGGGTCATTTGTAGAGTCGTGGATGGACCTAGAAACTGTCCTACAGAGTAAAGTAAGTCAGAAAAACAAATATTGTAATTAAAGTATATGTATGTACTCTAGAAAACACTATTGTTGCTTAGTCACCAAGCTGTGTCCAACTCTTTTGCGACCCCATGGACTACAGCCCACCAGACTCCTCTGTCCATGGAATTTTCCAGGCAAGAATACTGGAGTGGATTGCCATTGCCTTCTCCAGGGGATCTTCCCTACCTACATCTCCAGCACCATGGGCAGATTCTTTACCGTCTGAACCACCAGGGAAACCCAGAATATGGTATAGATGATCTTATTTGCAAAGCAAAAATACAGACACAGACATAGAAGACAAACATATGGATACTAAGGGAGAAAGAGGGGGTGGGATGAATTGGGAGATTGCGATTGATATATATATACACTAAAGATACTACTCATGAAACAGATCACTAATGAGAACCTACTGTATAGAACAATGAACTCTTACTTCTCTGTAGTGACCAAAAGGGGAAGGAAATTCAAAAAAGAGGGGGTATATGTATAGCTGATTCATTCTGCTGTACAGTAGAAACTAACATGACATTGTAAAGCATCTAATATACCCCAATAAAAATTAATTTTAAAAAAGGTTGGAGAGAACTGTAGGTCCCAGAAAATTTCTCTACTTTGCAGTATGTTACAATGAAAAGAGGCACAAAAGAGTCACACAATCTGTTACAAGCTTAGGGAAGTTTAAGTTCTCTTTCCTGTAGGTACTGCAACAAGAAGTAAGGTTGAAAGGTTGCATGGAGGTAGATGCCACACTCTTTTAGAAGCCAGATATCAAGCACTTTCTGGTCCAATCAGGTGACAGAATCCTCAGGATCCCTCGTGAAGTGGCAGAGCATTGAACAGAGCAGAATCCTTGAGCTGGAATGCCTTAGTGAAGGATATCCATTTGCTGGATTCACAAAAATGTTTATACCTCTTCATGCAAGAGCAGAAAAACATCTTGCCAATCTTTTAACTAGAATGAAAAACCATCCATCCTTTCCCTGGAAATACATCTAGTCTCCCTTATGCTGATTCATGGACTCTAGTCGGAGAAGGCAATGGCACCCCACTCCAGTACTCTTGCCTGGAAAATCCCATGGGTGGAGGCTGGTAGGCTGCAGTCCATGGGGTCGCAAAGTCGGACACGACTGAGCAACTTCACTTTCACTTTTCACTCTCATGCACTGGAGAAGGAAATGGCAACCCACTCCAGTGTTCTTGCCTGGAGAATCCCAGGGACGCAGGAGCCTGGTGGGCTGCCATCTATTGGGTTGCACAGAGTCGGACACGACTGAAGTGACTTAGCAGCAGCAGTCTATATTTAGGCTGCTGCTGATGCTAAGTCACTTCAGTCGTGTCTGACTCTGGGCGACCCCATAGACAGCCCCCCACCAGGCTAGGGACCAGGCTAGGGTCTTTCGAATGCTAACTTCCCCTGGAGTTGCTGTCGCTGTTGTTTGGTTGCTAAAGTGGTGTCTGACTCTTTGTGACCCCATGGTTTGAAGCATGACAGGTTCCTCTGTCCTTCACTATCTCCTAGAGTCTCCCCAAATTCATTCATGTCCACTGAGTTGGTGATGCCATTCAACCATTTCATCCTCTGTTGTCCTCTTCTCCTTTAATCTTTCCCAGCATCAGGGTCTTTTCCAATGAGTCGGCTCTTAGCATCAGGTGGCCAAAATACTGGCGCTTCAGCTTCAAAATCAGTCCTTCCAATGAATACTCTGGGTTGATTTTCTCCAGGATAGACTGATTTGATCTCCTTGCAGTCCAAGAGACTCTTCAAGAGTCTTCTCCAACACCACAATTCGAAAGCATCGATTCTTTGGTGCTCAGCCAAAGCATTCTTTATGGTCTGACTCTCGTATCTGCACGTGACTACTGGAAAAACCATAGCTTTGACCACACGGACCTTTGTCGGCAAAGTGATGTCTTCACTTTTTAATATGCTGTCTAGGTTTGTCAACATTTTCTTTCATTCCTAACCAGGGACTTTATATGGTAACTCTCTGCCATTGGACTACAGATTAATTTATAGGAACACTATCACACCATGATGGGGGAATACAAAACATCTTTTTACTCCTCTTAGGGTCTGACAACGTGACTGACTTTTCCTTCTAGGAAATCTCGTTTCTCTCAGCTCTGGGTCATGGCCCAGTGGGTGTGGATCTGCCTCAGGAACTCTTCCACAGGGTGAGGCTCATCTTGCTGCTTTGGTTGCAGAGTAAAGCCATGTGTGATCACTAAGAACACGTGCCTTGGTTACTGGAAGCCACAGAGATTAGAGTCACATCACCACAACAGTGCCTGGCCAAAATTTACTAACACAACATGCCTGGGAAAACTCAAAAGCAGGCGAGGGAGGCATGTGGGATGGAGGAGACAAGAATGGGAAGAGTCAGTGTGCTGACAGCTGGCTTGTGGGCACATGGAGGATGCTTATGCAACTCTAATTCTGTCAACAGTTGAAAATAACCTGGAACGAACACACTTAAAAGTTAGGGCTTTGACTTGTGGGTGTGAGAACTGTTTTCCAGCTACACAACATCAAGAAGGATATTCTAGATCTTTCTTTACTCCTTGAAGTCCTGCTTTGGTACAGGAAAGTGCAGGAAGTTAGCACATGAACCAGAAGATCAAATTATGACACCAAGGTGTGGCACTCACAAACATTAAGATACAGTCAAATGTACTTTTTAAATTGCTAACAGATCTGTAACAATTTCTTGGGCTTCCCAGGTGGCGCAGTGGTTAAAGAATCTGCCTGCAATGCAAGAGATGAAGGTTCGATCCCTGGGTTGGGAAGGTCCCCTGGAGAAGAAAATGGCAACCCAGTCCAGTATTCTTGCCTGGAGAATCCCATGGATAAAGGAGCCTGGTGGGTTACACTCCATAGCTTTGCAAAGAGTCAGACACTACTTAGCAACTAAACAACAATTCCTTAATATCCTAAGATAAAGGGGTTAACACCTCCAATTGTTCTTTGAGAGCACAGAATCCCAGGCTGTAGGAACTCAGATGTGCAGGGGCTGAAATGAGGAGGAGGGTTCAATTCTAGGGCTTCTTTAGGTGAGCTTCCAGGGGTCCATGGACATCCGCTGTCNAAGCTGAAGTTCCAGTACTTTGGCCACCTCATGCGAAGAGTTGACTCATTGGAAAAGACTCTAATGCTGGGAGGGATTGAGGGCAGGAGGAGAAGGGGACGACCGAGGATGAGATGGCTGGATGGCATCACGAACTCAATGGACGTGAGCCTGAGTGAACTCCGAGAGATGGTGATGAACAGGGAGGCCTGGTGTGCTGCGATTCATGGGGTCGCAAAGAGTCGGACGTGACTGAGCGATTGAACTGAGCTGAACTGTGTCTGGTTGAGTGTGACACATAAGACATACTTAATAAATTTCTCGGAGTCTCTTCTCTTTCTGCACAGAAGCTGTGTGAGTGAGGCCAGAGGATGGATATAGGACCTGGATTGCCTGGGTTCAAATCCATCTCCACCATTTATTTGTCATAGGATCTGGATCAAGATTCTTAAGTTCTAAAGAAAGTTCTTTGGCTCAGTTTACTCAACCATCAATCAAGCAAAAGGTAGCATATTTCCTAGGGTTACTATGAAGATGAAATGAATTTAAATCACTTAAATACTTAGAAGAGGTTGACTCTTAACCAGTTATTGATAAATGTTAGTTGCTATTAGTAAGACAAATGTTATCCAGCCTTATGTTAAAATTAGAACTTGCTACTAAAGCATTCACAGCAACCAGATTGAAAAAAAAAAAAAACAAAAAACAAGGTTAAGAAGTAGGGGGGGGAAAACACCACCACTCTGGAAAGAAACAGAACAACCAACATCCTGTTTACACCTTTCTAGATCTGACATAAATCTAAGATATTTTCCATTCAAAGATGCAGATAAAATTTGAAATATAACTCTGTATACTATCTAAACAATTTTGTATCTGTCCTGTAAAACCTTTAGTACATAGGTTTTGATACATATATACTTTTACTTTGGAGATCAGCTGTAGATAAATTTAAGAGACAATGTAACACATAACAGGCACAGTCCAGGAGTATTCTTTCTGAGCGTAACCAGGGCACTGAGCTTTTGCTTCCATTCAGTCCTAGTAAGAAATCAAAGAAACTTGGTCCTCAGAAAATAATGTGAGACTAGTAGCTCTCTCCAGTTCAGTTTGTGAATCTGCTTATAACATCAGGCAGAAAAGATATTCCATACCTTGGAATCTTTTTTTTTTTTTTTTTTTTTGGTTTGGACGAGGATTCTGAAGACACAAGAAAGCATGATCAGTTGAGGAATCAGTCCTCAGAACTAATGGGGCTGAGAGCTGCATACTCATTTTGCACTGTAAACATTTTGGTTTTGATATGTCACACTTTTTGCAGAAACCAAAAGTGTCATTGAAGCTTCCCCATCATTTCACTGAAACAAATGGGAACAAGTTAAAAAGGAAGAAAAAAAAGGGGGGCAAAACATTGTTTTAGGATCTTTGTACTTAATGTGTTTTAGCTAGATCACATAAACTTTCTATAAAGATAAATATACCTTCTTTTCTGTATTTTTCAATTAAAGCATAAAATATACACTCTGTGTCCTTTTAAAACATTATTAATAACTCAAGCATAAAGTTAGCCATTCTGTGGTGACTTAACCAGGGAATATATTTTGGCAATTACGAGTTCAATTGCCTGTCTAAACTCAGAGAAATTCTTTGTAGAGGCAGTGATCCAATTTTTCCTCATTATTTTACCAACTAGAATAAATCACTTACTAAATGACGTTAAATTGTATTAGCAAATGCAGAGCGTAGAAGATAAGGCTGTAAGAGTTATCCTAAACGGGCTTTTACACTTTTTACTCTTCGTGTCATATGTTGTAGATCTCATGTGTTGCCCACCTTGACACTTCCCTCTTTTTTAATGGTCTGGAAGTATGGCTTTTCATTTCTTAATTGACGTGTACATCTAGGGACATAATCCCACATTATCTTGGCTGTTTCAGGAAGATATTGGAATTAGAAGGTGGTTATCTATTGAGGCATGCACTACTCAAGACTGACACACTTCCTAATTAAAGCTTCAAAATTTGTTGATGAATGCCTATTGATATAGAAGACCTGTTTCATTTCCCTTTTCTTGGCTAATGAATGTCTAGGAATTATCCAAAGTCTGCTTATGTTTCTTTCTGGGGTTTTCTATATTTGTCATATCCTTTGCCTAAAATCTAAAATCTCTTACATGGTTCAATGTATCTGTAAACCCTTTAAAACTCCACCAATCACCCTGTCTGAAAGCCAGCTTCCAAATCTCCTGAGACTTTCAAAAAAATATTCCTAGGAATAAAGAGGGTTACATCTTTCCAGATCTATGAGCTCTGCCAAAGGAATAGTTTTATGTTAGTGCAGTAGGTAGTGCTATATGGTATTTACCAGCCTAGAGTAATGTCTGGGGATTCAGATTATGGAGAAAACTGCCTTAGAATCCTCGATGTGCTGCTTACTGTGTGTGTGACTGTCGTGAATCTGAGTGAACTCCGGGAGTTGGTGATGGACAGGGAGGCCTGGCATGCTGCGATTCATGGGGTCGCAAAGAGTCGGACACAACTGAGCGACTGAACTGAACTGACTGTCTTAGTCCATGTGAACTGCTATGACAGAAAACCACAGAGTGGGTAGCTTATAAACAACAAAACTTCATTTCCCATAGCTCTGGATACTGGGAAGTCCAAGATCAAGGAGATAAGAGATTTGGTGTCAGAGAAAACTGCCTTAGAATCCTCGATGTGCTGCTTACTGTGTGTGTGACTGTCGTGAATCTGAGTGAACTCCGGGAGTTGGTGATGGACAGGGAGGCCTGGCATGCTGCGATTCATGGGGTCGCAAAGAGTCGGACACAACTGAGCGACTGAACTGAACTGACTGTCTTAGTCCATGTGAACTGCTATGACAGAAAACCACAGAGTGGGTAGCTTATAAACAACAAAACTTCATTTCCCATAGCTCTGGATACTGGGAAGTCCAAGATCAAGGAGATAAGAGATTTGGTGTCTGGTGAGAGGCCACCTCCTAGTTCATAGATGGCAATCTCCTCACTGTGTGAGGATCTTGCTCACATGATGCAAGGAGCAAAGGAGCTCTCTGGGGTCTCATTTCAAAGGGCACTAACCCCATTCATAAGGGCCCCACCTTCAGGAATAAATCATTTCCTAATTCCCTAACTCCAAATACTGTCACAATGAAGATTAGGTTTCAATATATGAGTTTGGGGGAGTGGAGGGACTCATAAATATTATGAAGCTGAGAGTAGTAATCTTGAGAAATCTGCCTAACCACAGTGTCCTTATCATCTCTCTGTACATATTTTCAGTTAAATACATATGAGTTGATGAGGCCTGTGCCTGGCACAATTTGTTAACCTTGGTTCAGTAAATGTTATACATTATTATTGCATCTAGATGTGTTCATTGTACAAGTTTGTGTCCCTCATAATGTCAAGAACATGATAGAAATGTGTACATCTGCACAAACTGAAACATGAAATGGGACACTGATCCATGACTTCCAGTCTCTTTGGACCCCAGTTCTCCCAGATTTGGGATGAGGAGCAGTTTTCTCAAGTAGTAAGAAAGAGACCTACTAGGTTTCCTTAGATATAGCAGCTTTGTGCCCCACATTTATATTTCTCAAAGAAAGAACCTGAATTGGGGTTTTCTTTTCTTTTTTTAAGTACCTTTGGGACACGTTCATTGATCCGAGTCTACATCAAACATTTCAATTGCCTGGCCTTCCTCATGCCAAGCCCATTTTGAGGGCAGTTTGCAAAGGTCCTGAACTTATACATCAGGATTCTTGTTTAGTCGCCAAGTTGTGTCTGACTCTGTGGTCCCATGAACTGCAGCACACCAGGCTTCTCTGTCCTTCATGATCTCTCAGTTTGTTCACACTCATGTCCATTGAGTCAGTGATGCCATCCGACGCATAAAGGCAGTAATTAACTTGACCTCCCTTTCTGACCTTATACAGCTTTAGCAATAAAACCAGAGAATACGTTGGGGGCTCTAGATAAGTATGTTTCAGGAATCACAGATACACAAAACTCTATTCTTCAGTTCATCTGACTGACAGCATGCCACTTCCAGGATTGATTATATCCAGAATTTCTGAAGCGCAATCAGGGAAAAGGGAGTTTTCTATCTTTGCACTCAGCCCTCTTTCACATGTCATTGCTGTTTCCTTAAGGCTGCAATGGGCATATCCAGCAAACAACGGTGTGCAGCAGATAAAAAACATTCCCACTGGATGACATACCACCAGCAAGGAAAATAAACCATGCTATTTGGCTTAACACTGTGGTTACCACTCTGAGCAGGCTGGAGGATGGACACTTGAGCCAAGTCAGCACTCTGCCAGCAAGGAACACAAATTTTATTTTGAATATTATTAGATATGCTTTGTCTGCCATTTCCAAGAGAGCTCATGAACATGACCATAGCAATTTGGAAATAGTGCTTAAGACAAACTCAAGCATAGCTAAAGCATAGCTAAAGAGGCTTACTTGGTCCTATTAATGTTACTATTAATGTTATTATTATTATTGATAGATGGACTTTAATACTCTAATACAAACAGTTCCAAACTTTTCACAGTTCCACTTCTGTTGTTCTTCACTTGCTAAATCACGTGCAACTCGTTGCAACCCCATGGATGGCAGCATGCCAGGCTTCCCTGTCCTCCACCATCTCCTGATGTCAGATTCATGTTCATTGAGTCAGTGATGTTATCTAACCATCTCATCCTTGCCACTCTTCTCTTTTTGCCTTCTGTCTTTCCCAGCATCAGGGTCTTTTCCAATAAGTCAGCTCTTCACATCAGGTGGCCAAAGTATTGGAGCATCAGCATCAGCCCTTCCAATGAATATTCAGGGTTAATTTCCTTTAGGATTGACTGGTTTGATCTCCTTGCTGTCCAAGAGACTCTCAAGAGTCTTCTCCAACACCACAGTTCAAAAGTATCAATTTTTCAGTGCTCAGCTTTCTTCACAGTCCAACTCCCACTTCCATACATGACTACTGGAAAGAGCATAACTTTAACTATTTGGACCTTTATCTGAAAAGTAATGTCTCTGCTTTTTAATATGCCACTTACCATGTTTCATATTTAATCATGGTGCAAAAGTAATACTTATTATTCAACGGAAACCATACTTCTGCACTCTGGATTCTGGATTTTGCTCTAGCATTATATGGTTTCTCCAACCATACTCTCACCTGATGCTGGGCAGCGGCAGCAAGCCACAGCTTCCAGTCATCCATGGGATCATAAAGGTAAACAACGGATTGATACCCCACGTCCAGACAACCATCGTGGTTTTCACTTTCAGTATGCAATTAGATTACAATAACATTACACACTTCATTATTAAATAGGTTTGTGTTAGATGATTTTGCCTAAGTGTAGGCTAATGTAAGTGTTCTGAGCATGTTTAAGGTAGGTTAGCCTAAGCTTTGACATCTGGCAAGTTAGATGTAAAGCTGCATTTTTGATTCATGATATTTTCAACTTACAAGTTAAAGAACACAAGTCAACTAATTTAAAATGATTTATTTGAGATTCATTCTATAATCCAAACAGTTCTTACCATGTCCTTAAAAAATTGATTAATTGGTCAATAGTCTGTTAAGTTCGAGGGTGATTCTCCCACCTCTAAATAGTTGTTAGAAATTTTTTTCTGTCGATGCCATCATTAGTTAGAAACTGTCACATCATCTATTTTCTTCACATAAAAACATTTTTTTCCTTGACTGTCTTTCAACTATACAAAATTTGTAGGGAGATTGTTCTATGGAGACACTACAGGCTTATTAAATACTGCTTCCTTCTTTGAAGCTCCAAATCCATAGGGATTGGTTGTGTGTAGGAGCAGAGAAAAGAGAAGTAAATGTTTAAAATATACAATAAATGAAATAAAGAGATGGGGTTAATGCTGAATTTATCCTATTAACTCTAGAGACAGATTTCTAAACTCTCCCTTATTTGAATGCTTAAAATTTAGCTTATATATGAAAGTGAAAGTGAAGTCGCTCAGTCGTGTCCGACTCTTTGCGACCCCATGGACTGTAGCCCACCAGGCTCCTCTGTCCATGGGATTCTCCAGGCAATAGTACTGGAGTGGATTGCCATTCCCTTCTCCAAGGGATCTTCCTGACCCGGGGATCGAACCCGGGTCTCCCACATTGTAGACAGGAGCTTTACCATCTGAGCCACCAGGGAAGTTAGGTTTATATATATATATAATATAGTTAAATATATAACTAAATATAAATATATAGTTAAATTTAGATTATAAGGTAATAGTAAAATAATTATTATAATAATACATTTAATGAATACTTAACATTCTAGGAACAGTACTTGTTTTGTGTGTACATATATACTTCCAGTGGTCATGTATTGATGTGAGAGTTGGACTGTGAAGAAAGCTGAGTGCTGAAGAATTGATGCTTTTGAACTGTGGTGTTGGAGAAGACTCTTGAGAGTCCCTTGGACTGCAAGGAGATCCAACCAATCCATCCTAAAGGAGACCAGTCCTGGGTGTTCATTGGAAGGACTGATGCTAAAGCTGAAACTCCAATACTTTGGCCACCTCATGTGAGCAGTTGACTCATTGGAAAAGACCCTGATGGTGGGAGGGATTGGGGGCAGGGGGAGAAGGGACGGCAGAGGATGAGATGGCTGGATGGCATCACTAACTCAATACACATGAGTTTGGATAAACTCCGGGAGCTGGTGATGGACAGGTGGGCCTGGCGTGCTGTGATTCATGGGGTTGCAAAGAGTCGGAATGACTGAGTGACTGAACTGAACTGAACTGATATACATATATATTTCTAAGGAAAAAGTTATGTTACTCTATATATAGTTATATAAATATATAATTATATATGTATAATATATATATACAAAAACATTGAAGTTTATAATGACTCCTCTATGTTGAGATTATGATGTCAAAATAATAAACTGCATAATACACTACTCTTTTGTACCATTATAAAGAGACTCAATACTGCAATTAAGCTTGAGACACACCTTTGAGCTAGTTGTATAAAAACTATGATAAAAGACCAAAAAAACAAAAGGTGGTAGTATATATCTAGTTGGATTTTAACTTTCTTGGAACATTCACTGCACAAACATTTTTAAACTACTTCATGTATGTGTCCTGACGTTCACCTTTGTTCAGTTTGCCAAAATAAGAATGATCTTAGCAGCTCATTTAACCAATAGGATTTCATCATGTATAAACTAAGATCACTTATAGTTGTTCCACGTATCTTGTCAGTTTTGTGGAAGGTGAAATGAGAATTTCTAACAGGAGAATAATAGTCTTTGAAGCAAATGGTGCTGGCTTCATTAGTTCAGTGGTGAAAACACTGAGCACTGAGATTATCATTTCTCTTTAGCACCTGAACCTTTTTTTTTCTCTCTAATTTGGGAAGAGCAGTGTTTATTGATACATTTGGTTGCTAGTCTCTAAAACGGCCTCCAAAGATCCTCAAGTCCTGGCTCAAGGTCTTGAATGGATACCTTTGGTAACATATAGGATAGACTAGTATAACCAATAGGAGCAGGCAATGGCACCCCACTCCAGTCCTCTTGCCTGGCAAATCCCATGGACAGAGGAGCCTGGTGGGCTGCAGTCCATGGGGTCCCTGGGAGTCAGACACGACTGAGCGACTTCACTTTGACTTTTCACTTTCATGCATTGGAGAAGGAAATGGCAACCCACTCCAGTGTTCTTGCCTGGAGAATCCCAGGGACGGGGGAGCCTGGTGGGCTGCCATCTCGGGGGTCACACAGAGTNAGATAAAAAACATTCCCACTAGATGACATACCACCAGCAAGGAAAATAAACCACGCTATTTGGCTTAACACTGTGGTTACCACTCTGAGCAGGCTGGAGGATGGACACCTGAGCCAAGTCAGCACTCTGCCAGCAAGGAACACAAATTTTATTTTGAATATTATTAGATATGCTTTGTCTGCCATTTCCAAGAGAGCTCATGAACATGACCATAGCAATTTGGAAATAGTGCTTAAGACAAACTCAAGCATAGCTAAAGCATAGCTAAAGAGGCTTACTTGGTCCTATTAATGTTACTATTAATGTTATTATTATTATTGATAGATGGACTTTAATACTCTAATACAAACAGTTCCAAACTTTTCACAGTTCCACTTCTGTTGTTCTTCACTTGCTAAATCACGTGCAACTCGTTGCAACCCCATGGATGGCAGCATGCCAGGCTTCCCTGTCCTCCACCATCTCCTGATGTCAGATTCATGTTCATTGAGTCAGTGATGTTATCTAACCATCTCATCCTCTGCCACTCTTCTCTTTTTGCCTTCTGTCTTTCCCAGCATCAGGGTCTTTTCCAATAAGTCAGCTCTTCACATCAGGTGGCCAAAGTATTGGAGCATCAGCATCAGCCCTTCCAATGAATATTCAGGGTTAATTTCCTTTAGGATTGACTGGTTTGATCTCCTTGCAGTCCAAGAGACTCTCAAGAGTCTTCTCCAACACCACAGTTCAAAAGTACAATTTTTCAGTGCTCAGCTTTCTTCACAGTCCAACTCCCACTTCCATACATGACTACTGGAAAGAGCATAACTTTAACTATTTGGACCTTTATCTGAAAAGTAATGTCTCTGCTTTTTAATATGCCACTTACCATGTTTCATATTTAATCATGGTGCAAAAGTAATACTTATTATTCAACGGAAACCATACTTCTGCACTCTGGATTTTGCTGAATTCTGGATTTTGCTCTAGCATTATATGGTTTCTCCAACCATACTCTCACCTGATGCTGGGCAGCGGCAGCAAGCCACAGCTTCCAGTCATCCATGGGATCATAAAGGTAAACAACGGATTGATACCCCACGTCCAGACAACCATCGTGGTTTTCACTTTCAGTATGCAATTAGATTACAATAACATTACACACTTCATTATTAAATAGGTTTGTGTTAGATGATTTTGCCTAAGTGTAGGCTAATGTAAGTGTTCTGAGCATGTTTAAGGTAGGTTAGCCTAAGCTTTGACATCTGGCAAGTTAGATGTAAAGCTGCATTTTTGATTCATGATATTTTCAACTTACAAGTTAAAGAACACAAGTCAACTAATTTAAAATGATTTATTTGAGATTCATTCTATAATCCAAACAGTTCTTACCATGTCCTTAAAAAATTGATTAATTGGTCAATAGTCTGTTAAGTTCGAGGGTGATTCTCCCACCTCTAAATAGTTGTTAGAAATTTTTTTCTGTCGATGCCATCATTAGTTAGAAACTGTCACATCATCTATTTTCTTCACATAAAAACATTTTTTTCCTTGACTGTCTTTCAACTATACAAAAATTTGTAGGGAGATTGTTCTATGGAGACACTACAGGCTTATTAAATACTGCTTCCTTCTTTGAAGCTCCAAATCCATAGGGATTGGTTGTGTGTAGGAGCAGAGAAAAGAGAAGTAAATGTTTAAAATATACAATAAATGAAATAAAGAGATGGGGTTAATGCTGAATTTATCCTATTAACTCTAGAGACAGATTTCTAAACCTCCCTTATTTGAATGCTTAAAATTTAGCTTATATATGAAAGTGAAAGTGAAGTCGCTCAGTCGTGTCCGACTCTTTGCGACCCCATGGACTGTAGCCCACCAGGCTCCTCTGTCCATGGGATTCTCCAGGCAATAGTACTGGAGTGGATTGCCATTCCCTTCTCCAAGGGATCTTCCTGACCCGGGGATCGAACCCGGGTCTCCCACATTGTAGACAGGAGCTTTACCATCTGAGCCACCAGGGAAGTTAGGTTTATATATATATATAATATAGTTAAATATATAACTAAATATAAATATATAGTTAAATTTAGATTATAAGGTAATAGTAAAATAATTATTATAATAATACATTTAATGAATACTTAACATTCTAGGAACAGTACTTGTTTTGTGTGTACATATATACTTCCAGTGGTCATGTATTGATGTGAGAGTTGGACTGTGAAGAAAGCTGAGTGCTGAAGAATTGATGCTTTTGAACTGTGGTGTTGGAGAAGACTCTTGAGAGTCCCTTGGACTGCAAGGAGATCCAACCAATCCATCCTAAAGGAGACCAGTCCTGGGTGTTCATTGGAAGGACTGATGCTAAAGCTGAAACTCCAATACTTTGGCCACCTCATGTGAGCAGTTGACTCATTGGAAAAGACCCTGATGGTGGGAGGGATTGGGGGCAGGGGGAGAAGGGACGGCAGAGGATGAGATGGCTGGATGGCATCACTAACTCAATACACATGAGTTTGGATAAACTCCGGGAGCTGGTGATGGACAGGTGGGCCTGGCGTGCTGTGATTCATGGGGTTGCAAAGAGTCGGACATGACTGAGTGACTGAACTGAACTGAACTGATATACATATATATTTCTAAGGAAAAAGTTATGTTACTCTATATATAGTTATATAAATATATAATTATATATGTATAATATATATATACAAAAACATTGAAGTTTATAATGACTCCTCTATGTTGAGATTATGATGTCAAAATAATAAACTGCATAATACACTACTCTTTTGTACATTATAAAGAGACTCAATACTGCAATTAAGCTTGAGACACACCTTTGAGCTAGTTGTATAAAAACTATGATAAAAGACCAAAAAAACAAAAGGTGGTAGTATATATCTAGTTGGATTTTAACTTTCTTGGAACATTCACTGCACAAACATTTTTAAACTACTTCATGTATGTGTCCTGACGTTCACCTTTGTTCAGTTTGCCAAAATAAGAATGATCTTAGCAGCTCATTTAACCAATAGGATTTCATCATGTATAAACTAAGATCACTTATAGTTGTTCCACGTATCTTGTCAGTTTTGTGGAAGGTGAAATGAGAATTTCTAACAGGAGAATAATAGTCTTTGAAGCAAATGGTGCTGGCTTCATTAGTTCAGTGGTGAAAACACTGAGCACTGAGATTATCATTTCTCTTTAGCACCTGAACCTTTTTTTTTCTCTCTAATTTGGGAAGAGCAGTGTTTATTGATACATTTGGTTGCTAGTCTCTAAAACGGCCTCCAAAGATCCTCAAGTCCTGGCTCAAGGTCTTGAATGGATACCTTTGGTAACATATAGGATAGACTAGTATAACCAATAGGAGCAGGCAATGGCACCCCACTCCAGTCCTCTTGCCTGGCAAATCCCATGGACAGAGGAGCCTGGTGGGCTGCAGTCCATGGGGTCCCTGGGAGTCAGACACGACTGAGCGACTTCACTTTGACTTTTCACTTTCATGCATTGGAGAAGGAAATGGCAACCCACTCCAGTGTTCTTGCCTGGAGAATCCCAGGGACGGGGGAGCCTGGTGGGCTGCCATCTCGGGGGTCACACAGAGTCGGACACGACTGAAGCGACTTAGCAGCAGCAGCAGCATAACCAATAGACATTACAAAAGTGACTGTGGGACATTTGATCATAAAAGACATTGCCACTTCCCTTTGCTTATTTGAATTGCATGCTTTGATGAAAGTTAGCTGTTTTGTTAGGAGGCAATGCAAGTAGATCCAGGAAATAACTCTCTGGGAGAGTAACTTAGCTACCGCCAATCACCAATTCATCAGCCATATCAGTAAGCCACCACAGAAGTGGATTCTTCAACTCGAGTCAAGCCAATCATGTGAGTGAGCCATTATGCATGTAGATCTTCCAACCCAAGTCAAGATTCCAGATGAATGCAACCAAATTGCTGAGGGCCACTTCCTGAGAATCTCCCCAGCCACAACTACACATCTAAGCTGCCCTAATTGCTTACACTCAAACATGGAAGATAATGAATGTCTATTGTTGGTTTAAACCATTTGGAGTTGAGTTAATTTGTTAAACAGAAAGAGATAGCTGAAATAAGGAAGTAAACATTCCTTAGAAAGCAATTATAATACGTAAAGAAAATTCCTCTACATATGTTTATATACCGTGTTTTTACATTGTTACACTGTGTAAGAGCTCAATAAACAAGTCTTTCATTGGAGTTGGACATTCTTTGTAAACTATACTATTAAGATACATTGGTTTTAATATATTTAT
This sequence comes from Aepyceros melampus, assembly GCA_006408695.1. Taxonomy (NCBI): domain Eukaryota; kingdom Metazoa; phylum Chordata; class Mammalia; order Artiodactyla; family Bovidae; genus Aepyceros; species Aepyceros melampus. Next base: position 56,163 of record SJXQ01005551.1, on the reverse strand, counting down.
TTTGAGCTATCATGTTTTTGAATCCCTACCCAGAAATGATTTCCTTTTCCCCCTTAAATAATATCTTGTACGTTTCAGAACCTAGGATTTTCAGAGTCAATAGACCTCATATTCAGCTCCAGGGGAATGTCCCTGGCAAGAGTAATCAGCTCAGGAGTATATATGTGACATAAGATAATCTCGAAATCTGTATCACTTGCTGTAGTTAACAGAAATTCTTCAACTGTGAGGGCAGATAGTCCCAGAATGATGAAGGATCACTGAATGACAAGAGAACCTAGGCAGAAAGAAATACCAGGGTATGGTTGAGTAAATCAACTAGACATGAAGCCCACCCTACTTCTGGACTTTCTTGTTATGAGAGTTGACACATTCTTTTTATTGTCCAATGCAATAGTAACTGAAACAAATATTTCAGTATTTTAAAATGCAAGATGTTAGGATAATTTGTGCGATTTCTTTTTATTACCTCTATTTTGACATATTATCTCCAGGAATCAAACAGTTTAGGTTAAGAATTTCAAGTCTCGTTTCTTGAACTTCAGTTCCATTGGATTGTGAATTATGGATGTACATGCTGGTTCCTCTTGAAGCACTCCTTATATTTAGAGCTATTGTTTTCTATTCCCTTAATTTCCCATCATAAATATACTTGGCTAAATCTCCATCACTGTATCGCCACAACTTACTGTAAGAAGAAAAGCTACTGCTTTTCAGAAAAGAAGGCAAGTAGGTACTTTCATACTTGAAAGGCAGCAGCCACTGTATACAAGACTTCATAACCACTCCTTTTTTTCTTTTTCCAATCCTCATTCATTCACTTGAAATCAGATTCTGGAATTTGTCCTTGTCAGTAAATGAAACCACAAGGCTGCTTCCAAGAGAACTGGCAAGGAACTAAAGTGGATATGCAGAGTCAGAAATCACTGACTCCCGTTGTGTGACTTTGTGGGAAGCCCGTTCTCCCAGACACTGAAACTCATTAACTTCAGAACTGGGATTCTGCAAAGAAGCCAACAGTTCCCTTTTCTGTAGGCAGATATCTTGATCTCAGAAGTCAGCTTACCGCCCTCCTGATAGACAGCTCAGCACTGGAGAAAGAACACAGGTTTCTGTATCAAACTCCCAGATTCGCTGCAAATTTGTCTAGCTCTGGCAAACCTGAGTTCACTTGCAGTGGCCTTGCTGCATAGCTCCTTGGCTTGGAACAAGTCATTTAACCTTGCTCAGCTACTGCTGTCTCACCCTCAAAATGGAGAAGAATATTATCTCTTTCAAATGGTTAGTGGAAATTAAAATGAAATTAAGCAAGATAATCAAGTAGCGTAAAAAACTTAGGTGGTGGTAAAAAACTTGCCTGTCAATGCAGGAAATATAAGAGACGCAGGTTTGATCCCTGGGTCAGGAAGATCCCTGGAGAAGGGCATGGCAAACCACCTCCAGTATTCTTGCCTGGAGAATCCCATGGACAGAGGATCCTGGTGGGCTACAGTCCAGAGAGTTGCAAAGAGTCATAGACAACTGAAATGATTTAGCATGTACTCACACGCAGTTTAACAAGCTTGAATATAGTATACGGAATTTTCTTTCCCTTCTATTTCATTGCCACAATATTTCCCAAAGGATAACTTTTCAAATTAACTCACTGAAAAAAATGCAATACAGAAATGGTTTGAGAAGAAATTTAAAACATCACACTTCTGAAGGCCCCAGCTCCTCTACTCACAGCTATATTCCACACTCAAGTTAAACTTCATCAGTGGCTCTGCCCATATTCTTCCAGAATTTTTTTTCTTTTATAACAGTATGCTTATTTTATTTGTATTGGGATTATCACCATTCTGCAAATATCATTAAGGACCCATCAGTTGTCAAACACAAAGGATATAGCCGAAATAAGACTAAGCAACACAATAGCAGTGAAGGTTTTGGATGACGTAGGAAAAACATGAATAACATAAAATTGCTTTGCTGAATTTTAAGTGATTAGGAATCTCACAAATTATAAGTTGATACAATCTCGCTGGAAGACAAATTAGGCCCTGACCCATCAAAAGCCTTAAACAAAATGCTAGTATTTTGAAAGTCACTCACTCCTGTACTGGGGTGGGTAACCTTTCCTTTCTTCAGAGGATCTTCCCAACCCAGGGATTGAACCCAGGTCTCCTGCATTACAGGCAGATTCTTTACCAGATGAGCAAGTCAGCTTCTGTGAATTTATCCCAAACAAATGGCTAGCAACACATGAAGGACTTCTGTGAGAGCCTAATGCTACATAATGCCAAATGGCTTTATCTATAAACCAGGTTTTTAGAAAAGGCAGAGGAACCAGAGATCAAATTGCCAACATCCGCTGGATCATGGAAAAAGCAAAAGAGTTCCAGAAAAACATCTATTTCTGCTTTATTGACTATGCCAAAGCCTTTGACTGTGTGGATCACAATAAACTGTGGAAAATTCTGAAAGAGATGGGAATACCAGACCATCTAACCTGCCTCTTGAGAAATCTGTATGCAGGTCATGAAGCAACAGTTCAAACTGGACATGGAACAACAGACTGGTTTCAAATAGGAAAAGGAGTACTCAAGGCTGTATATTGTCACCCTGCTTATTTAACTTATATGCAGAGTACATCATGAGAAATGCTGGACTGGAAGAAACACAAGCTGGAATCAAGATTGCTGGGAGAAATATCAATCACCTCAGATATGTAGATGACACCACCCTTATGGCAGAAACTGAAGAGGAACTAAAAAGCCTCTTGTTGAAAGTGAAAGAGGAGAGTGAAAAATTTGGCTTAAAGATGAACATTCAGAAAATGAAGATCATGGCATCCTGTCCCATCACTTCATGGGAAATAGATGGGGAAACAGTGGAAACAGTGTCAGACTTTATTTTTTTGGGCTCCAAAATCACTGCAGATGGTGACTGCAGCCATGAAATCAAAAGACGCCTACTCCTTGGAAGAAAAGTTATGACCAACTTAGATAGCATATTCAAAAGTAGAGACATTACTTTGCCGACTAAGGTCCATCTAGTCAAGGCTATGTATGGATGTGAGAGTTGGACTGTGAAGAAGGCTGAGCGCAGAAGAATTGATGATTTTGAACTGTGGTGTTGGAGAAGACTCTTGAGAGTCCCTTGGACTGCAAGGAGATCCAACCAGTCCATTCTGAAGGAGATCAGCCCTGGAATTTTTTTGGAGGGAATGAGGCTAAAGCTGAAACTCCAGTACTTTGGACACCTCATGTGAAGAGTTGACTCGTTGGAAAAGACTCTGATGCTGGGAAGGATTGGGGTCAGAAGGAGACGGGGACAACAGAGGATGAGATGGCTGGATGGCATCACAGACTCAATGGACGTGAGTCTGGGTGAACTCTGGGAGATGGTGATGGACAGGGAGGCCTGGCGTGCTGCGATTCATGGGGTCACAAAGAGTCGGACACAACTGAGCAATTGAACTGAACTGATAAACCAGGTAAATCACTGTCTCTGAATGAGAAGAGAAAATATTCAGCTAATTAGTGTCACCAGAACATCTGTGTTAAACACACACACACACACACACACAATGCTATGTAAGAGAAATACCTCTAAATCTAAAAAAATGAAAATTCTAAGTTTAAATATCCTATGGAGTCACTTTTGACAAATCAATTCATACTTGTGTTACTTTTCATATCTATCAAATTAGGCATTCATGTAGTTAGATTTTTAGGCGTCTTCTTGGTCGAAAGAAAGTGGTTTTCCCAGAGTACTTTACTGGCACAGTCCATATTTCAACACAAGCCTGTCAACTACAAGTTGGTACTCGCCAGAGGCGGAAAGACATCAAGGGCATTTACCACCCACCTGTGCTACTGCAGCCTCTGATATCCCCCAAAGGAAATTCAGGGAAGAGCGTGAGGTGCTCTGTGCTCCAGGGAACCTGGCGGAATAAATCTTCAGACAGTCAGATATTTTCCAAGAACTGATTTCCAGGATCCCAATCTTTGCATCTCCTCATATCTAAAGTGAAAGTCACTCAATCATGTCTGACTCTTTGCTTCCCCATGGACTATACAGTCCATGAAATTTTCCAGGCTAGAATGCTGGAGTGGGTATAGGCTTTCCTTTTTCCAGGGGATCTTTTCAGCCCAGGTCTCCCACATTGCAGGCAGATTCTTTACCAGCTGAGCCACAAGGAAAGCCCAAGAATACTGGAGTGGGTAGCCTATCTCTTCTCCAGTGCATCTTCCTGACCCAGGAATCAAACTGGGGTCTCCTGGACTGCAGGTGGATTCTTTACCAACTGAGCTATCAGGGAAGCCCCCCTCAAATCTAGAAAAGCACTGAACCTCATGATGACATCAGCCCCTCATGCCTAGCAGAAAACCTCTTGTGAAGTTAAGTATTTGACTGCATCAAACTCCCCCTTCACCAAATTCTCACATATTGACCTCTCCCCGTTACCTCTTTGGAGCAGTCTCTCAACTATCTGAGCTTCTGTCTCCCAAGCTGCAGTCCTCATTTCATCCCCAGCAAAATCCAACACACAGCTCTCACATCATGCATCCTTTTAGTCGACAAACCGAATGAGTTTAAATATAGCCTATACGCTGTCCATGCCGATGAAATTTTAATTTGAACTTTCATTTTTCAAGATTTATAAGTATGTAAGAAAGTATATAATTTTGATGGTAGTAGTCTATCTTTTTATTTGTCGTGTTTACTACAGATATCAACAGAGAACACAAATTCCACTCCACATAGCCACTTCTGGCTAACATTCTTTAAGAAAAAAAGCATCTTTATAGCCTTAAATAGTGGTTTTGTTTTAAATAATAGATGTTTCCTATGAAAGCTTCCTCATATTTTAGATTTAAAACAAACCTTAAGTACAATTTAGGGGATAGTGGTCTATATGTTTGAAAGACATAAAAGAAAGGAAAGTTTCAATGATAGAACAAATCTTGTGAAAAGCAGTTCAGCAGCTCACAGTCAAAGGGTCTTTTCAGATGATGACTCACTCCCGATTCTGTGAAAAATTCTTCCAATAGAATGGGGATTTCCATTCTAATTAGACATCTATAGTTCATTACACTAAATCTTTTCATCAGCTGTACACACATTTGCCGAACCAAGGGGTGCAGTTAACTTTTGTTGTATGAAAAATGAGTCTTTTGTCAAATCAGTTCAACACCCTATACCTTTCATAAACTGTATTGGTTTTCTATTATTGTTTCATAACAAATCAAGGCAAACTTAGAAGCTTAAACAAAAGTCATTTACTATCTCACATTCTCCTTATGTCAGAAGACTAGCGTAACTAAATCTAGTTGTCTGTTCAGAGTATCACACTCAAAGTATCGGCTGACTATGTTCAAATCTAAAGTTCTGGGGAAAATTTATTTCCAAACACATTAGATCATTGAGAGATTTCAGTTTTGTGTGTTAGTAGGAATGAGGTCTCCCTTTGCCTTCTCTTAAGCAACTCTCATATTCTAGAGGATATAAACACTGTTTCTTGTTTGGGACTTCTGTCAGGCCCTTCAAAATATCAAAACAAACAGAAAGAGCCCTCATGTAGAATCTTCCTCACACTTTGAAATTCTGCCTTTCCCATCTGCAATTAGCCAAAGAAAACTCTTTGCTTTAAAAGGGCTCCTAAATTTTGCTAGATCTACCTTGATCATCTCCCTGTCTTAAGGTCAACTGATTCGTAATTTTAACTACACCAGCAAAGTACCTTTTGCTATGAATTAAAAAAAAAAAATCACAGGATAATGATGAGAAAGGAGGACAGGTTCAGAGTCTCTAGGATTAAGGTTGGAAATCGTAGAGAGTCATTTTAGCAATCTTCCTATACAGAAACAGAAGTCCAGGCACAACTTTTTTTTTTTACTATAAATAATCCTTCCAATTTGACACAATTCTAAAGCTCATGGCAACATTTTTTTTAGACTGATTGCCCAACATGAGAGATCAATGAGAAACTTTATTTTCTATAACTACTATATGACATATTTATTTAAGGGACAAAAAGTTGTTTCTTGGATGCAAAGAAAATATAGAATTTATCTCTCTCTTTACCAATCTAAAATCTGTGGATTCCCTTTGAAACACTGTGATAACAATCACTACCAGCTCAATGATTTACCTAGTGCCATTGTTCTCAATATTTCACTTGATTTCCTTCATATAACCCCTATAATTAGTCCAAGATCATTCATCTAGTAAATGGTTCAGCCTGCTAATGTACTCAGCCGTTTCAGAGCCCACTCACCTAACCTTTATTTTAAACCATTTCTATGAGTCATGGTTGTACAATACTTCCCTAATTACACCTCTGATGAGAAGCTCAAGATACCATAAGATAATCTACTGTGACTTTTGACATCTGTAATTATTAGGAAAATTATTTTAAGTTTATATATTTATAAACACTACTAATTTGTCTAGGTCTGCTCTAAGAAAATTTTAAAAATACATTTTAATACACTACTTTTTTTCTTTATTTGGTGGGACATTATGAGTTTAAATCCCTTATCAAGTTTGCCATAAGCCTTTTCTCCAAGCTAAGTATCCCTCAACGCTTCAAAAGTTCCTCCTCTGGTATAGACTCCAAACTCTCACTAATCTAAATGCTAGACATTAAATCCTTCAGTTCAGTTCAGTTCAGTCACTCAGTTTGTCCAACTCTTTGAGACCCCATGAATCGCAGCACGCCAGGCCTCCTTGTCCATCACCAACTCCCGGAGTTCACTCAGACTCATGTCCATTGAGTCCGTGGTGCCATCCAGCCATCTCATCCTCTGTCATCCCCTTCTCCTCCTGCCCCCAATCCTTCCCAGCATCAGAGTCTTTTCCACTGAGTCAACTCTTCGCACGAGGTGGCCAAAGTACTGGAGTTTCAGCTTTAGCATCATTCCTTCCAAAGAAATCCCAGGGTTGATCTCCTTCAGAATGGACTGGTTGGATCTCCTTGCAGTCCAAGGGACTCTCAAGAGTCTTCTCCAACACACAGTTCAAAAGCATCAATTCTTCGGCACTCAGCCTTCTTCACAGTCCAACTCTGACATCCATACATGACCACAGGAAAAACCATAGCCTTGACTAGACGGACTTTTGTTGGCAAAGTAATGTCTCTGCTTTTCAGTACGCTATCTAGGTTGGTCATAACTTTCCTTCCAAGGAGTAAGCGTCTTTGAATTTCATGGCTGCAATCACCATCTGCAGTGATTTTGGAGCCCAAAAGAGTCTGACACTGTTTCCTGTGTTTCCCCGTTTATTTCACATGAAGTGATATGTTCAGATGCCATGATCTTCATTTTCTGAATGTTGAGCTTTAAGGCAACTTTTTCACTCTCCTCTTTCACTTTCATCAAGAGGCTTTTTAGTTCTTCTTCACTTTCTGCCATAAGGGTGGTGTCATCTGCATATCTGAGTTGTTGATATTTCTCCCAGCAATCTTGATTCCAGCTTATGCTTCTTCCAGCCCAGCGTTTCTCATGATGTACTCTGCATAGAAGTTAAATAACCAGGTTGACAATATACAGCCTCGACATACTCCTTTTCCTATTTGGAACCAGTCTGTTTTTCCATGTCCAGGTCTAACCATTGCTTCTTGACCTGCATACGATTTCTCAAGAGGCAGGTCAGGTGGTCTGGTATTCCCATCTCTTTCAGAATTTTCCACAGTTTATTGTGATCCCACAGTCAAAGGCTTTGGCATAGTCAATAAAGCAGAAATAGATGTCTTTCTGGAACTCTCTTGCTTTTTTGATGATCCAGCAGATGTTGGCAGTTTGATCTCAAATCCTTAGATGTATTCAAATAACTACTGCCCAGCAGAACCCCACATGAAAATTGTTATCATGATTATGAGGGATATATGACATATGGGTGTAAATCATATGTCAGCTTATGCTGCAGTATAGCAGTATAATTTCTACCTACCAAATCTCAGTCACTCAACACATCAACATGTATTTTTAAAAACTAGATTCTTTGTCCTGTGTGAGTTGAAAGTGGTTTTGATCATCATAACTATTTGGTGAAGAGATTCAGAAGATTCTAGTTGAACACTTATTTCCACCGTCAGTGGGAAGGTAGAAAGCGGCAAAGCTGAGTTTGCATTGGTATTTAAAACTTCCTACTTAGAACTCTTCTATACTGCTGATTGTACAGTAAATGGGTGCAGACACTATGGAAAACAGTATGGATGTTCCTTAAAAAACTGAAAACAGAGCTGCCATATGATCCAGTAATCCTACTCCTGGGCGTATAACTGAAAAGATGAAAACTCTGATTCAAAAAGATATGTGCACACCAATACTCACTGCAGCACTATTTACAGTAGCCAAGACATGGTTTAGCCAAGCCAAACCACAAGCATAGAAAACTAACCAATCTGATCACATGGACCACAGCCTTGTCTAACTCAATGAAACTAAGAGCCATGCCGTGTAGAGCCACCCAAGACGGATGGGTCATGGTGGAGAGTTCTGACAAAACATGGTCCAATGGAGAATGGAATGGCAAACCACTTCAGTATTCTTGACTTGAGAACCCCATGAACAGTATGGAAAGGCAAAAGATAGGACAGTGAAAGATGAATTCCCCAGGTCAGTAGGTGCCCAATATGCTGCTGGAGATCAGTGGAGATATAACACCAGAAAGAATGAAGAGAGGGAGCTAAAGCAAAATCAACACCCAGTTGTGGATGTGATTGGTATGGAAGTCACGTCCAATGCTCTAAACAGCAATACTGCATAGGAACCTGGAATGCTAGGTCCATGAATCAAGGCAGGTTAGAAGTGGTCAAACAGGAGATGGCAAGAGTGAATATCGACATTTTAGGAATCAGCAAATTAAAATGGACTGAAATGGGTGAATTTAACTCAGATGACCATTATATCTACTACTGTGGGCAAGAATCCCTTAGAAGAAATGGAGTAGCCATCATAGTCAACAAAAGAGTCCAAAATATAGTAATGGGATGCACTCTCAAAAATGACAGCAAGATCTCCATTTATTTCCAAGGCAAATCATTCAATACCACAGAAATCCAAGTTAATGCCCTTACCAGTTATGCTAAAGAAGCTGAAGTTCAACAGTTCTATGAAGACATACAAGACCTTCTAGAACTAGCACCCCCAATAGATGTCTTTTTCATTATAGGAGACTGGAATGAAAAAGTAGCAAGTCAAGAGAAAGATATACCCATTTGAATACAGAGCTCCAAAGAATAGCAAGGTGAGATAAGAAAGCCTTCCTCAGAGATCAATGCAAAAAAATAGAGGAAAACAAAGAGAGTGGGAAAGACTAGAGATCTCTTCAAGAAAATTAGAGATACCAAGGCAACATTTCATGCAAAGATGGGCACAATAAAGGACAGAAGTGGTATGGACCTAACAGAAGCAGAAGATATTAAGAAGAGGTGGCAAGAATACACAGTTCTATACAAAAAAAGATCTTCATAACCCAGATAACCACCATGGTGTGATCATTCACCTAGAGTCAGACATCCTAGAATGTGAAGTCAAGTGGGGCTTAGGAAGCTTCACTACAACAAAGCTAGTGGAGGTGATGGAATTCCAGTTGAGCTATTTCAAATCCTGGAAGATGATGCTGGTAAAGTGCTGCACTCAATATGCCAGCAAATTTGGAAAACTCAGCAGTGGCCACAGGACTGGAAAAGGTCAGTTTTCATTCCAATCCCAAATAAAGGCAATGCAAAAGAATGCTCAAACTACTCACAATTTCACTCATCTCACATGCTACCAAAGTAATGAGCAAAATTCTCCAAGCCAGGCTTCAACAGTACGTGAACCGTGAACTTGCAGATGTTCAAGCTGGATTTAGAAAAGGCAGAGGAGCCAGAGATCAAATTGCCAACATCCATCGGATCATTGAAAAAGCAAGAGTGTTCCAGAAAAACATCTACTTCTACTTTATTGACCATGCCAAAGCCTTTGACTGTGTGGATCATCACAAACTATGGAAAATTCTGAAAGACATGGGAATACCAGACCACCTGACTTGCCTCCTGAGAAATCTGTATGTAGGTCAAGAAGCAACTGTTAGGACTGAACATGGAACAACAAACTGTTTTCATATCAGGGAAGGGGTATGTCAAGGCTGTATATGGTCATCCTGATTGTTTCTTATATGCAGAGTACATCATGAGAAATGCTGGGCTGGATGAAGCAAAAGCTGAAATCAATTTGCTGGTAAAAAAATCAATAACCTCAGATATGCAGATGATACCACACTTATAGCAGAAAGCAAAGAAGAACTAAAGAGCCTCTTTATGAAAGTGAAAGAGAAGAGTGAAAAAGTTGGCTTAAAACTCAACATTCAGAAAACTAAGATGGCATCCGGTCCCATCACTTCATGGCATATAGATGGGGAAACATTGAAAACAGTGACAGACTTTATTTTGTGGGGCACCAAAATCACTGCAGATGGTGACTGCAGCCATGAAATTAAAAGATGTTTACTCCTTGGAAGGAAAGCTGTGACCAACCTAAATAACATATTCAAAAGCAGAGAGATTACTTTGCCAACAAAGGTCCATTTACTCAAGGCTATAGTTTATCCTGTGGTCATGTATGGATGTGAGAGTTGGACTGTGAAGAAAGCTGAGGGCCAAAGAATTGATGCTTTTGATCTGTGTGTTGGAGAAGACTCTTGAGAGTCCCTTGGACTGCAAGGAGATGCAACTAGTCCATCCTAAAGGAGATTAGCCCTGAATATTCATTGGAAGGAATGATGGGAAGCTGAAACTCCAATACTTTGGCCACCTCATGTGAAGAACTGATTCATTGGTAAAGATCCTGAGGCTGGGAAAGATTGAAGGTAGGAGGAGAAGAGGAGGACAGAGGATGAGATGGTTGGATGGCATCAGACTCAATGGACATGAGTTTGAGTGAACTTCGGGAGCTGGTGATGGACAGGGAGGCCCGGTGTGTTGCAGCCTATAGAGTTGCAAAGAGTTAGACATGACTGAATGACTGAACTGACTGACTGGCTTAAGACAAGGAAACAATCTAAATGGCCATTGACAGAAGAATGGATAAAGAAGTGGTATGTTCATTTGCAAAGTTGTGTCCAATTCTATGCAACCCCATGGACTACAGCACACCCTGCTTCCCCGTCCTTCACTGTCTCCCGGAGTTTGCTCAAATTCTTGTGCATGGAGTCAGGTGTATATAGATACACACACATTCAACCATAAAAAAAGAATGAAACATCACCATTTGCAGAAACATGGATGGATCTAGATAATATCGTACTACAGGAAATAAGTCAGGCAGAGAAAGACAAATATATGATATGATTTATATGTAGCAATGCAAAAAATAATACAAATCAACTTATTTACTAAACAGAAACAGACTCACAGGCATAGAAAACAAACTTGTGGGTACCAAAGAGAAAAGAGAAGTGGGAAGGATACATTAGCAATAAGTGATTAAAAGATAACATCACTATATATAAAATAAACAAAAAGGGTTTATAATAAAGCACACAAAATTATATTCAATATAATAGCCTATAATGGAGAAGAATCTGGAGCTGTACACCTGAATTTAACACAATGTTGTAAATCAAGTATAGTTTAATAAATTAAAAATCTTTCTCTCTGGTAATGACAGGTAAAAATACGCCCAACACACACACACACACACACACACACACTTTATGCTAATATTCTAAAGCAAATCACATGGCCCTGCCTAACTTCAAAGAGGATTTGACCGCAAGTATCATCCTATCCTAATATCTGAAAGGACGAGAGAAGTAGAACAGTGAAATAAAGAAAACATGAGCCTTAGTATATGTCAGGTTATGCTGCAATAAAAATACCACTTTAATGACTTCCATGGAGTGCAAACTGTTCTATTCAAACATAGCTACAGCGTCTCCTATCTTCTTTGAGCCATTTCTTCCTGTGATCTGAGCACCATCCTTCTATCCACACAGCCCAAAATGTGTCAGCATTGATGAAAGTCATGTCACTGTAATCCTCATAGTCACCAAGGTAAGAAATCTACAAACTCTAATGCCCTGCAGACTGCAGTTCTCCAACCATTCCCATGATGACATCATGGCATAAAATAATTCTATACCGGGTGTTTGACCTAAAGAATATAGTATGACATTATGAGGGAAAAAGGGACGTGAGATGAAGGCATCGTACCGTGCCACACTGCACGTGCCATTGTGCATTGTGATCAACACTGAGTGAGGGGAAAAGCATGCTTTTTCTGGAAATGCCAGTTCCTCTCTTCCAAGTCAGAAATATGTTATATCTATCCGCTGCAAGGCAAGTGGATTTGCTGAGTGTTACTCATCCAGTTCCTATGTAGCCTGCCAATAACACACCTAACGAGAATTGTCAGAAATCCAGGAGATTTCCTTTTAGCCCTGCTTATATTGGCATCAGTGAAGCACACTACATCTGGAGAGATTACTAGCACTAGAATCTGGAGAATGACTCAAAGGAAAAGGAAAGATATAAAGGAAGTTTGGCTTTCACAAGAGTTGATACAAATAAACATTTGGAGCCTCCTTTATATTTAAAGGCAAATTTCAAGGCAGATGTTCTATTTTTAAATTTTATTTTAGGTAAGGGGATTGCTTCATTTTAATCATTTTAAATTAAGCTCTGAACCACTCACAACATAAAAAGAAAACAAACAAACTAGCAGATCAGACACAGGCATCATTTTGACAGACAGCAAAGATTCCTAAGCAATACCTATAAACATTAAAACAGAGTTTCTTAAACTGTGGTCCATGGACCACTTTTAGCAAATTCCTGGGGAGTTTGTTTTTAACACCAACCTCAGGCCTCCACTTTCAAATTTCAACACGCCCAGGGAAGATGTCTTCATGCTAATGTTAGAAACTATTTGAGGAAGAAGGTGAGTTGGAATCATAGTAAAACAATTTTTAGAAACATCAGCATCAGAAAGACGATAATACTTCAGAGAATTTCTGTAAGGCTTAAACGACATGCTGTCTGTAAAGCTCTTACAACAGCACCACATAGACTCAATAAATGTTAGTACCTACTGAAATGTCTTCCAGACAATAAGGACTGGTGTTCTGCTGCAAGACCCCCAAGTTGTCATAAAGCCAAATGTCGAAGGGATGAAGAGATTCAGTGAACAGATAATTCATCGGTGCAGTCAGGGATGTGGGAAAAATAAAAATGAGGTCTGAAGAACACATTCAGAAAGGAGAAAGCTTTTTATGTCTATCAATCCACCTGTTTTTGACTTTTCCATTCATCTTGCCATGCGTTTTTTTCCTTAGAGAGGTATCTTAGTATCTTAAAATGTTATACCTGCACTATGAATTTCATTCAGAAGTTCGATTTCTGTATTTGAAAACACATGCATACTGCATAATTTGAAAGGCTTTGCCAAGATTATTTTGGCTCAGGTGAAATTCTGTTCATGGTGATGTCTTGATTTTGAGTGAAAACCATATAAAAACAATATAATGTGTTATATAAGTAAAGCCAAGATTGTGTCAAGCTTGGTTATAGATTTGAAAAACAGCATATATACCATGCCCAAACATTCCTCAGAAGAAATCACTTTTGCCTAAGAAGAATGTTTTATATTCTCCTTTAAAATAATGCGTAAAGTGAGGGAAGAGACAGAAAACCCCGTGCTTCATGCAAAGCAAATAGTTACTTTTTGTGAATAGATTCTCTACAGAAAATATAATTTACTCCTGATTCACTGAAAACTCATCTGTACATTAAAGTTTTGTCATAATTATGACTAACTTTAATACAAGTTGCTAAGTATTGACTTACATATCTAAATAAGTAAGTTAATATTTCATCTAATTTATAGTATTTACTAAGGAACAACTCCTGTGTTTCAGGCATTGTATAGTCATTAATTTATTCTCCCATACAATAGGAGTAATAACATTTATTCCCCCACATTGCACTTCATTTATGGGATTCTTGTCCTCTTCTAGGATATATGTATGTGTGTATATGTGAGTCTGTGTGTGTATTAAAGAGAGATTTCATTACCTTCTCAACCTTTTTCATGCAAAGGCAATAACTCACTAGATATCCATTAATTACAAAAAAGATTTAGCATATGTTATGGATATTTACTAAGGAATCTGTATGCAACATTTTTAATATGTGTATTTTCTCAAAAATAGCTTCATGATTTCCCTTAAATTTTTGAAAATCTTTATACACAAATGTTAAGAATGAGTGGTGCAGGTCAGATGGAACAGTGTTTCTTAACTATTTTTCAACCTTGACACACAGTAAAATATTGATTTTACATGATTCCCTAACATGTGTGTGCACATGCACACATACACAACACAGACACACCTGAAACAAAAGTTTCCAAAACAATTCTAACCCTTTCAAATTGCGATGCGCTCTGAAACATTTCTAAATATTAAGTAAAAGAGTCAACCCCATCCTGCAGAGTTTCTCATCTCAATAACTACAACTCCCGGTACTTTATCACAATTAAGGCAAGACTGGCGGGTAATATAGAAATCTCACATACATCACGGCATTCCTGACACCACAACATTTTTGCAGATTATGCTGTCAATCACAATATGCAGTGAGGGCAAGAAACCCATTTCCTATGGTGGCCTTGTCACTGAGCAAATCCCAGCAACTATTTATGAGCAGCACAGGCCAGGCTGAGGCTGAGAGACCGGAGACTGAGGACTTAATTGGATCAAGTGCAGTCAACCTCATTAAATCCCAGTCTCTTTCTTTGCATGTTAGCATATTCTGGGGAGAAGGCAACCTGCCTGCTTCATGGTCTGGGTATCATAATTATTACTTTAATTAAGAAAGTTAAGGCTAATCTTCCTTGATTTTTCAATTACAACATAGTGTGCCACTGTTTCTGAGTATACATAGCCTGAGCCTTGAAGGAGTAGCTGGAAGCTTTCTGATGGGACTTCCAGAGCCCTGCAAGCCAATGACAAAATGCTTTCTATTAATACTTCCCTTTAATATATTAGTGCCTCAGTGTTTGATTTTTTCTTGTTTGTTTGTTTCATTCTTTACCATTTGTGGTTCTTTTCATCGATGAATTAAGATTGGGAGAAACCAAAAAGTGCAAATCAACCTTCCCAATAGAGTGAAAGTGGATTTATCATAGTAAATCAGCTTACTGTATCTCAGAGCCTGAGCTAAATGCCTTGTGTTTATAAAAATTTATCCAGTAGGAATGTTAGAATTCATAAGGTCTTTTTGTTGTTCAGTTGCTCTGTCGTGTCCAACTTTTGTGACCTCATGGACTGCAGCACACCAGGCTTCCCTGTCTTTCACCATCTCCCAGAGTTTACTCAAACTCATGCCTATTGAGTCAGTGACGTCATCCAACTGTCTCATCTTCTGTCGGTTCCTTCTCCTCCTGCCTTCAATTTTTTCTAACATCAGGGTCTTTTCCAATGAGTCAGCTCTTCGCACCAGGTAGCCAAAGTATTGGAGCTTCAGCTTTGCCAATATTCATTGGCACCTTCCAATGAATATTCAGGACTGACTTCCTTTAAGATTGACTAGTGTGATCTCCATGCTGTCCAAGGGACTAGCACCACAATTCGAAGACGTCAGTTCTTTGGTATTCAGCCCTTTTTGTTGTCCAGCTCTCATGTGTGTACATGACTACTGGAAAAACCAAACCTTTGACTGTAAAAATCTTTGTCAGCAAAGTAGTAATGTCTTCCTTGTCACATTTCATCTCTTACGGGGTTCACGTCCTGGCCTTTGATGTGTGGCTCTGCCTGTGTTGCTGGTGGGCCCAGGGATGTCTCCTATGTGAACAGTGGTAACTTTTGGCGTCACCGCTGCGGCTGTTCACGGGGCCTGACTCCTCCCACAGCCCACCTGGTTGCTTCAGCTCCCTTCTTTCCTGCCCTTCTGGGTGCTACAACCCTGCAGTCTGCCATGGGGGGTAGCCCTCTTCCTTGCAGAAATAGCAGGAGTCAATCCAGCTCCTGCCTATGGGGGCAGTTCTTCCCATCCCACTGCTTTCTTTGCGGTGTGTCCAGGCTTCACTGTCTAAAACATTAGTAGAAGAGCTATAAATTCCACTTTCAACCCTGGTCTCCTAAGGCTGTGTGTGCACGCATGTGTGTGTGTGTGTGTGCACACGCGACAATACGGGATTAAGGATATAATGAAGGCAAAGCCACCCCTGCTACCCCCAGACCAGCAGTTCCCTCTGTCAACGGCAGCTCTCCACTGACTCTGCTCATCTTTTTCGTCCTCTGTCAGGTGGCAAGAGTCAGTCCTCCCTTATACACGGCGCCTCAGCTCTCTTGCAGGTCACCACCTGAGGCATGGCTCTCAGGATTCTTTCAGAACATGGGCAATTCCTAATCCCCCACTGGAGTTTTTTTCACAAAGAATCTCTCATTCAGGACATAAACAGCTGTCTGCCACAGTCCCCTTTCCCGGATTGTCAGATGTTTCTGAGTACTTCTCACACTCAAGCTGGGACTTCATTTCACAAATATGAATTTCTCCCATAATCTGAACTGCTTTGTGACTTGGATTTTCTATGTTCAGTTTAAGGTGGTTTGAAAACCTGAGTGCCATAAGTTTCAGGTGAAACTTGAAATATCCAAATAAAAACGGCTAACTCTAAAAGGGACTACCCTGGAGGTGCAGTGGTTAAGACTCCAGGCTTTCATCGCGGTGGGAGTGAGTTCAATCCCTGGTCAGGGCACTAAGAACCACATGCAATGGGGTGTGGCCATAAGTGAAAAGAATTGTCAGCTGAGGTTTTTGTCCAGTCCTGATTGGGCCTTGAATACAATGTCCCATTGCATATGACTGAAGATACAGCACATGCTTAATGCATGATGGAGACAAACAGTACCCTCTTATTGTTTAAATGCCATTGGCCTGTTTAACTTCCAGGTGTTTGGGGAAATAACTTTCTTCAAGATTGCTACTCTAACTGGCTCTGTGTTTCTGCCCTTTCCCTTAACAGCTGTATTTCCTTCCATTTTATTCGTACTCTGAAGAATCCCAAATCTATTTCCTAAGCCAAGATTGCCCTCCTGAGCTCCAGAACACAATTCCAGCTACCTAATTGGCATATCCATGAGGAAAACTGGACAGACATCAAATTTATATGTCGAGGAGGACTATGCTTATTCTATCCTCTCTTCTTGTTGCAAGCATGCCTCTTCTGTTAGTACCAGTTTTGGTTAATGTCATCCAGTCATTCAGTTGCAGAATAGAACCATGACCAAAACTTCTCTGACTCTTTGTTTCCTTACTGTTCCCTTCAAATCAGTCTTAACATTTTGATTGTTTTCAAATAGGCCTTACAATCTCTTCCAAGTTAATAACAAAGCATACTCAGTTCATGCCCCTGAACTTATCAACAGCCTTCTCTTGGCAGAAAAAGTGAAATATTCATAGGTGTGTCTTATATGCCTAGTGTTCTATTTGGCACACTATACTAAGTATTTCTGGTACTTAATTAGTCAACATCCATTCTCCTTCTGAATGACAGCATGATTCCTCGTTAGATAAAGTCTGCTGGGATTGTAGTCAGGAGCTTAACACCACATTTGATAAAAGAATAAGCTCAGGCACCAACCTGGGTCTACTGAGTATTACTGTCATGAAATCCTCAACTGAAAGAAAAGAATAAACAAAAATCTGAAATTAACTGAGTTTCATCCATTCTGGTATGTGTGTGTGTGTGTGTTTGTTCTTGTGTTTTTTTTGTTTGTTTGTTTTTTGGCCATATCTCATGGCTTATGGGATCCTAGTTCCCAGACCAGGGATCAAAGCCGGGCCCTTGGCCATGAGAACACAGAGTCCTGACCACCAGGGCCACCGGGGCCACCGGGGCCACCAGGGAATTCCTAGATTTCATCCATTTTAGATTCGGCCCTGAGCCCTGAACAAAGTATTTCTGTTATTAGACCGTTTCCTCCTTTAGTTTTTTCTCCCTACTTCTCCAGCATTAGCTTGGTTTTTACTTGCTTTACAGCTGATTCTTCAACCTCTTAATTCTATGAGCAAAGACCATCCTTTCTAAAGTTTTGACAGTTTACTCAAAGCTATTGATTAATGAGACCAAACTTGGTTTCTACCACTTGTAACAAAGAAGCATAATCTATCCATCTAAATGTAATGAATATTCTTAAATTAATGCATGGAAAGATGAAAGAAAATCAGTCAAAGCATTCCTTTTTAAACTCTGATTCTCCTTAAATTTACTGAGATTAAATAACCCCTCTCTTCTCTTCAATTATTCTGCTCCAAACATACTAGATCTCTTATTATTTTCTAAATATACCAATTTTATTACCAACTCACAAAATTTTTATTCTCTGCCTGAAAAGCTTTACCTGTCATTTTCTCATGGTTCTCTTCCTAGCTTCCAGGGTTGCCATGTACAGCTTGTGAGATGGGATGGCTGCATGAAGGCAGTGGGCTGAGAAGTGGCATACTATAGCATCCTGCCCAAACACGGGGCGCTGAGAAGCCAGTCCCAGTGCAGGGGTGGGTCCCACAGAGGCAGAGGATCTTCAGTAATTTACTCACAGGCATCATATGAACGAGCAGAGCTACTCATTCTTTTTCATTATCTACTAAAAAGAATGCCTAAAAGAGACCTTCTCTGACCACCACTCTATCCAAAATTGTCCCCAGCCCCACGACAATCGCTGCTTCATTTTTTCAAAGTATGTATCACCTCTTGCACTTCCATGTAACAGTGTTGTCCGCTACCTCCCACTGAACTGTAAATCCACGCAAACAGAGAGCTTGTCTGTCATACTCACTGCCATAACCCCAGGATTTAGAACAGTGTCTTTCACACAGTCAGAGCTTAATAAATACTTACTCAATAGAATAAGTGATCTGAAATAAGGCACTTGGAATTAAACCTCAAGTTACTGGTTATCGGTAAGCCTCTTTAATCTTGATGAATAGCAATTTAGCAGTAATTAATAAATGTGTAGAATATGATAATATACACCAGCTAGAATTAGTGTCAATTTGTAAGTACTGCAAACTGAAATAATGCAGTACTTTAATGACTTTCTCACACTATATACAAAAATAAACTTAAAATGGATTACAGACTTAAATAGAAGACTCGAAACCATAAAACTCACTGGAGGAAAACATAGGCAATAAACTCTTTGACATTGGTCTTTGCAATATGTTTTCAGATGTGTCTACTTAGGCAAGGGAAACAAAAGCAAAAGTAAACCAACGGGACTACATAAAACTAAAAAGCTTTTGCACAGCAAAGAAAACTATCAACAAAATGAAAAGGTGACCTACTGCATGGGAGAAGCAATGATTTATCTGACAAGGGGTTAAAATCCAAAATATACAAAGAACTCATACAACTTAACATCCCGAAAAAAAAAAAAACTGATTAAAAAATGGACAGAGGACTACATAGATAATTTATAAATACTGCAAACTTTAATAATATACATATATATGTGTATGTACATAGTACTTTGTGTATGTGTATTCTAGCATCATAGAGTTATTTTTGGAAGTGACTTTATTCATAAAAATGCCCAGCTACCACCACCAGGAAACCAAATCTGTAATGTGTAATGTGTTACAGCTCTAGGGTGCTTACCTAACTCTCTAAGTTGTGTGATATCAACTAGTCAAACCAACACACTATTCAGGAAAGAAAATTGCCATGGGCATAGAAACTCCCAAGAGCTTCATCTCTAAATACAGCTTGGGGTATTTCTATGTTTCAGGCTACAATATACTGATTTTTCTTTTCTTTCTTTTTTTTTTGCTTATGACATTTCCCTTTATAAAAATGTATGACACTCCTAGTAAAATTCTATTAGAATTCACTTTATTAGTTGTTTTTTTTTTTTCCCCACAATGATTAACATTAGCCTTCCTTTTGAAAATAACTCTTCTAAATCTTGTTAAACCTTCCAGGTCTGATGGTTCTGTCATTACTCCAGAGTTCTATTAGCTACTTGGGTTTTGCCTATTGTTATATTTGACCCACGAAATATTGTCAAGCCTAACTAGAGATTCTTCTAATATATAAGACAACATGAATAAAAAATCCCAAATCTGCTTCTTAGCAGTTGAATGACTCAGCGTTCTTCCAGTGAGCCTCATAGCATTGCCTGTAAACTGCAGGAAATAAATCACGATGTCTGTGAAAAATGTGGGAGTGCAGGCCCAGGCTCCTCACTGTTGGAGCAATCAGCCAACTCACTCCAAGGGGTCAGGTGTGGCCGAGTGTCAGTTCCCTGGTACAATCATATACATGAGTCCTTAGCTTTACAGTGTACTCAGCCTCAGAGCCTGTGATTGCCTTACTCTAGAAATAAATTAGAACATTAGTACACCACCACAAGGCATAAGGTGTCTTCTTAAAGTCTGTTCCATTTTCTGGTTAAATTCCAGATAATGGAATTCTCAGATTCTCTTTTCTTTGGTTTAAATAGGAAACAGAAGTAAAATGGAAAACAAAAAAAAATGAGTTTTCTTATTTCTTAATCATAAAGTAACTAGATTTCTGTGTTTTTCATTGGGTAGGGGCAGGGTGATATTTTGATGGAGCAGCAACAGGACAGGGACAGGAAAGAAAGGAAAGTTGAAGCTCAGTGTGAGCCCTGAGAATTGCAGTTCTATTTCCACAGAACTGATGAAGCTCTATTTGATTTCAACAGAGCAAGAGTTGCTTATAAAAGTCCCTGCATTCAGGAGAAAGAAGGATGAAGGTGAAACCAGGGTTCCTTAAGGAAACTACATGCTCAGTGGCTCAGTCAGGTCTAACATTTGCGGCTCCATGTACTGTAGTACAGCAGGCTCCCCGGTCCATGGGATTTTCCAGGCAAGAACACCAGAGAGGGTTGCCATTTCCTACTCCAGGGAATGAAACCATGTTGAAGTCTTAATCTCTTTGTGAAGGAGAAATCATTTTTGTAAATACAAACTATTTCAAAAATTGCAGATTAAAATACACCATTTTGACAGGAAAAGGCCAAGCTAGGCAAAAGGCCAAAGCTAAGCTATGCTTCTTTATACTGAAAGAAAAAGACATTTTTCTAAATACTGTATAAGTGATGATTCTTAATATGACTTCTACCTCTTCTTAAAGTATTGATCAAAATCAATTTTTGAGTAGAATACTTAAGAGGTCTAGAACTTTTTCTCCCTTAAACATAGAGCCTTATAATACTTTTAATCTAGAATGAATTAGAGTATCAGTAAAATCATTAAAAGATCAATAATAAAGCTTTAATAATGATGGGGCATTCTCCTCTATATGTTTCCATGTCCTAAGAATTATTATTAAGGTATATTTCATCTGGATCAAGTTTCAATACTGGACCAGAAATAATAACCATACTCTTACCATAACTCATTAGAAAAGACCCTGATGCTGGGAAAGATTGAAGGCAAGAGAAGGGGACAACAGAGGACGAGATGATTGGATGGCATCACCGACTCAACGGAATGAGTTTGAGCAAGCTCCGGGAGATGGTGAAGGATAGGGAAGCCTAGTGAGCTAAGTTTGTGGGATTGCAAAGATTCAGACACAACTGAGCAACTGAACAACCACCACCAAAACTCAGGATGTTGGAAATGTTCAAAAGGGCCCCTTCTCTTAAAATGCCTGTACACTAGCTGGCTGTTTTTAGCAGCTTTACAAGGGAGCTGAAAATGGCCTTTTAGTCCACAATGCTTTTGTGGCAAATTAAAACCACTCCTCACAGAATGAGAAATAAAAAGCAGCTATTTACGTGTTGTACTCAGCAGCCTAATTTGTTTTTTACAGATCAACATTAATCTGCTTTTCTTTGGTTGGCATCATACAGTTGGTTGCAAATGCCAATTAGACATGTTGGTTTCATTTGTCAATCTAGGAAAATAAGTAAGAGGGAACAATATTTCTGGGGAAACGTGCATTATTATTAGTTGGATACTCTCACTTTGATATTTCCACTATAATTCTCTCAGAGGGTGTTTCTTAGAACACTTCACATTTGATGCCCTGCTTCTTTCCCTCATCTGGAATTTCCCCCTTTCAGATCATTTAAGGTCTAAATAAACAGAGCCTGGCAGTGCAACTGGGGAGTTATCTTATGGGGGAAGGGACAAGAATGGAAATGAAGCCTCTAGAACCTTGACCAGTTCTTCAAACTCCTATTGCTTTACTTACCCATTTGCATAGTGCAAATGCCTCTGTGTTACAAAAGTCATACTTTGCTGGTTTTGCCTAGAGGTTTACAACCTTTAACTTCCAGTGTCAGAGAGATTTTAATATCCTCCCTGACAACAGCTGGAATGTACTTCGTGTTTTATCACTCTCGCATTTCTTCCCAGTTGAAAGCTTTGACCTATTTTAGATGTTTGTTTCTCCTTCACTCCCCACTTTCAAACAATTGTCAAATCTTATAAAGCTGATGACTAACTGGCTCATTCAGCACTTGATGCATCAGTACCCAACATGTGTTAGATGCTCTAGGACTCATGAGTCCAGTGATGAAACTGGAAACTTCTTCCTTCGAAGATCTTCCTCACTGATTCTCCACTCAAATCCTTCAGCCTGTTTCAAGCTCTCTGTCTTGTCCCTGGATCCAATCTAACTCCCTTCAATACAATATCAACGATCCAGTATCACCTCTAAACACAAACCAATCACATCAATCTATTTAAAATCTCTAAATGCACCTTCAAGCATCTTGGTGTTTTACTCCATTACTTACATGTGGAGTATTTAACTCCGCAAACATTTATTAGAACTTAAATCACGTTAAGCAAAGTGATTGGGATATAAAGATACATCAGATATGGTCTCTACCCTAATGGACTCCTTTTCTTTGATAAAGGCATGCCAGTAAACAAAAGGCCCCAGAGCAGTGAAAGTGCAGAGAGGATATAAGTAGCGCTTGAGAGAAATCCAAACTTCCTTTCTACCTGCCAAAATGTTACCTAACTTTCAAGTACAGGTTGAAAACTTATCAATCTATAAAACTCTGTTAAATGTCTGGGACTTCTCTGGTGGTTCGGTGGGTTAGGAATCCACCTTGCAATACAGGGGACGTGTTTGACCCCTGATTGGGGAACTAAGATCCCACATGCGGCAAAGCAACTAAGCCTGTTCGTCTCAGTTAATTACTGAATACACGCTCAACTACTGAGTCTGCACCTCACAAAGAAAGAGTCTGCGTGCCGCACAAAAGATCATGCATGATGCAACCAGGACTTGACTCGGCCAAATATGCAAATAAGTAAATTAAATGATGTCAAATTACTACATTCATCTTTGGTTCCTAATTTCTTAGTAGACTTTATGTTTCTTTTTATAACATTGATCTCTGCCTTAAATTGTTTAATATTTTATTCTTATTTATTGTGATTCTTCTATAGTTGCAAGATTCGTTAGGGCAGAGATTTTGTATTTACTTGTTAATTTAATCACTCATGCACTTGACAATTACAAATTTGGTACCTATCATGTATTGCCCCTCTATCCACATACCCTGTGCTTACAACAGTGTTTGATTCATGGTAAGGCTTCATTAAGTGTTCGACTGTTTAACAGATGAAATAAGGGAACAAAACTTCCTTCAGATGCATCACAACCTCTCTCTTCTGTTCTCCACCTGAACTTTGTTTCCCTTCCCCAAACTGCTTTTTGATATTTTATGTTGCGTGTATGTGTTTGTGAAAGTAGCTCAGTAATGTCCAACTCTTTGCAACTCCATGGACTATATAATCCATGGAATTCTCCAGGCCAGAATACTGGAGTGGGTAGCCATTCCCTTCTCCAAGGGATCTTCCTAACCTAGGGATCGAACCCAGGTCTCCCACATTGCAGGCAGATTCTTTACCAGCTGAGCCACCAGGGAAGCCCTTTCTTCTTTTTCTTTTTAATGCTGCATGAATATGTCTCCATCACTAAACCATGGTCCCTGGAGGAGAGGGAGCATGGCATTCATAGCTACAATCTCACATAGTCTTTAACTTATTGCAAATACTCTAATGGCAGAAATGAATGGCCAGCATACCAAGATGAAAGTTTAGATCTATTTCTTTATGGAATGAATTTGGTTGGTTTTTATCCCCATAGACTCACTTTCCTATCTGGAATCCCACAGATTCCAGAGCCCTTGTACCTCATGCAAACATGACTGTGCCAAGCAGTACACAGGTGGCCTTTTCTGAAGCAAACCCAAAGCACAAAACTCAGAATTCATATAAAGGAGGGAAACTAATCAGTTTTAAAAGCTTTACGCTAGCAGATGCTTCATAGTGAACCATAGCTTTTGTTCTTTTACAGAAGATAATCTGGTATGATCAAAATAATATCAATTTATCCAAGTAAAATATTAATTTTTTGCACAAATTATCTTTAAGTATGTCTGAAAAATCTTTCTTCAAAATCACTCTCAAGGACATTCAGTGTGGAAAAAAAAACTATATATATATATCAGTCTCCAGGAGCTATGATCAAAAAACTAAATATAATAGAAAAAAGCAAACAAAAAAAAAACAAGTTATCTTTGCCAGTGGATTAACAAGCAAGTGTGAGCAATTGGAATTGTTGGGAATTTCTATACTGGGTCTCTATCATTAGTTTCCATTCACTCTTAAGAATATGCAGATAGCCAAGGACTGAACAAGAGGCTAATAGTGGAAAGAAATGGGAAAGACCTATCAGTTTAAGACAGTGGGAATTATTCTACTCATTCCATCTCAGGTCTCCTGTCCTGTGGCCTTGTCATGACTTATCCAGGCATTCAGAACTGTAGGGCTGCCCAAGAAGGTCTTGGCACCAACTCAGAGACAGAAAAAAGATTTCTAGCATTAACTGATCATAGCACTTACTGTAGGCCTTTAACAAACATCATTTTCCTGAATCTTTAAAATAATCCAATGCAATAGTCACGTTAAACAGAGAGGCACAGAGGTATAGACTGGAGAAAAGAAACTGAGACACGCAAAGAGAAAGAATAAGATTACACACAGCGTCAAAAGAAGAATGTAGACGATCCAAAGTGAGTCTCAGAGGGAATTAAAATTAATCTTAAAGGACAAATAGACCTGAACTGAGTACCATCTAAGTTCTTGATATTATACAAAGCACTGAGAATATAAAATAGGAAACACAAAGCTTGTGTAAAAAAGATGGATCTGGACTTGAATTCCAGCTCCTTTAAAAACTAACTAATGACCTCAGGCACATTGCTTACAACATCACATTTCCTAGAGTCAGATTCTTCATCTGTAAAACTGAGACAGCAATACCCCTACAAAGTTTGTTACTAGAATAAAAGCAAATAACATCCACTTAAAGGTGACTGTGGTACATGTTGAATAAATTGTGGCTAGTATCAAAATTTTGATAGGTTAATATGTTTAAAATGAGACAGAATGTTTTAAAATGGCAAAGATATCTGTCTACCTTATGTAGATATTTGATTCACAAAGTTATCAAGCATAGGAAATGGATAGCAATCACTTCATTAATCTCTATTTCATTGATTTTGCTTGACCTTACACAGGCAAAATATTAGATGCAGAAAAGAGATTCTTACTTGGGCTCTTATAAGTCTTTACTCTTACCAAGATTCTACATAAAGACATAGCCATGTTCTTGAATAAATCATGAGATTAGAAGAATTCACAAGAAAGTACAGTTCATTATTCAATAAATTATTTCCCTTTGGGACAAGTACCATATATATCAGCTATATCCGTGAAGACATCCATCTCATATAACTTTTAATAAAAATTGCCCATGACTGTGTATACCAGGAAAGAGGCCAAATGAAATGCAAAGATTGTTTTGCAATTTCTTGCATCAATGCACCAGAATCTTTTAGAAGCTAGAAACCAAATAGCAAAAAGCAGTTCTCTCCATCTAACAAGAATTCTTTTTTTCAGCTCCTTTAGCCTAGTTCAATATCAGAGAGACTAAGAGTTGAGATAGTAAAATACTGCCATGACCCAAACTCTTATTATAACCTTTTCTCTCCCCATCCTTCCACCACAGCAAATAAAAAATTGCATGTAAGTTATGTTTTAAACCACAAATGTTCATCAAGCTTGAGCCACACAAGTGCACTTTGCACCTGGACTGACGGCCATTTTTACTAGAGTAGGCTTGACTCTCTTCCTTACAGGAACTTTGAGTACAAAATAGATAACTCAGAATTCCACACACAGCCTCAGAGTGTATCTAATAGGGCATTTCCTATTCATTGAGTAATAATTCCAAAAAGTAACCTGCTGACTCCAATCTCAATGAACTTCAAACAAATGGGTTTTAACTGAGAGGGAAAAAAAAAAAAACCTGAAGCTTAGGATAAAAAAAATTCTGGTGGAAGACTAAATATATAACATAATGGCACCATAACTTCAGGAAATATTCCCTAAATACTTGTTAAATAGAAAGGAGACATTTACAAGGGAAAGGTAATTTAAATGTAACTAACACTCTGGGAGTTGGTGATGGACAGGGAGGCCTGATGTGCTGCGATTTATGGGGTCTCAAAGAGTCGAACACAACTGAGCGACTGAACTGAACACGTTTTAAGGGCTACATTATTCTATTTAATTATCATAATAATTCCATGGAATAATTTTTGTTCTTTTTTTTTTTTCATAGAAAGGGAAAATTGAGGACAAAAACACTAAGTTTCCCAATCCTACACAGGTGAATTATTAGAGGCAAAACAGGGATTCTGATTTTTATAAGTTTTCACTTTATATAGAATTTACATAAGAAAAGACTCTATTCTTGACTAAATCATAAGACTAGATAAATTGACAAATTAAATTCTATATTTTAATATTCTTTTTTTTTCTTTTTGTGGCATTTTTGTACAAACTGGATAAATGATTAACACAAAAATATACAGGGCATAGACCTACTCTGAATTTCCAAATGCTTGGTCACAAATAAGATGATCTCAAACAAAAGTCAGATTTGGCTTCTAGTGTTAATTTTGGTTAGGGGACTTTCTGCTTAGGCCTCTTTCTTGAATTTGCAAAATCTGGTAAAAATTTTGTAAATTTTTTAAAGAGAGGGTTAACTTAGATAAGGAAGGGTTCGGCTACAGCAGTTTGTCTTAAGAGCATTAATCCAAAGTCAGAGACCCAGGACCAAATATTCCTCAAAACTGAAAGATGAGTTCATAGAATTGTGGAAATCAAGTGAGAAAATTTCTAGACATTTTTAAGGAGAGTCCCTCATAGACACCACACACTCAGTGAATGTTCAGTTCAGTTCATTTCAGTCGCTCAGTCGTGTCCGACTCTTTGCGACCCCATGAATCGCAGCACGCCAGGCCTCCCTGTCCATCACCAACTCCCGGAGTTCACTCAGACTCACGTCCATTGAGTCCGTGATGCCATCCAGCCATCTCATCCTCAGTCGTCCCCTTCTCCTCCTGCCCCCAATCCCTCCCAGCATCAGGTCTTTTCCAATGAGTCAACTCTTTGCATAAGGTGGACAAAGTACTGGAGCTTCAGTTTTAGCATCATTCCTTCCAAAGAAATCCCAGGGCTGATCTCCCTCAGAATGGACTGGTTGTCTCTCCTTGCAGTTGAAGGGACTCTCAAGAGTCTTCTTCAACAACACAGTTCAAAAGCATCAATTCTTCTGCACTCAGCCTTCTTCACAGTCCAACTCTCACATCCATACATGACCACAGGAAAAACCATAGCCTTGACTAGATGGACCTTAGTCAGCAGAGTAATGTCTCTGCTTTTGAATATACTATCTAGGTTGGTCATAACTTTTCTTCCAAGGAGTAAGCGCCTTTTGATTTCATGGCTGCAGTCACCATCTGCAGGGATTTTGGAGCCCAAAAAAACAAAGTCTGACACTGTTTCTACTGTTTCCCCATCTATTTCCCATGAAGTGATGGAGCCAGATGCCATGATCTTCATTTTCTGAATGTTGAGCTTTAAGCCAACTTTTTCACTCTCCTCTTTCACTTTCAACAATGTTAGCTAATAGTTTTGAATGGATGGTGGCTTAGTCGCTAAGTTGTGTCTGACTCTTGCGACCCCATGGACTGTAGCTTGCCAGGTTCCTCTGTCCGTGGCTTTCTCCAGGCAAGAATACTGAAGTGGGTTGCCATTTCTTCTCCAGGGGATCTTTCCGACCCAGGAATCAAACCTGGGTCTCCTGCACTGCAGGCAGATTTTTTACTGACTGAGCTACAAGTGAAGCCCACTTTTGAATGAAATCTGTATGCTATTTAAATTCTGAGACTTTTTTGAGTCTATACTCGATGCTCTTACTCATTATGGTCGAGGTTTCCAGAAGAAATAAAAGTAAGCCAGTAACTCTGAAGCTATGTTTGGGTCTACCTCACCATTAACCCACTCCAGTACTCTTGCCTGGAAAATCCCATGGACAGAGAAGCCTGGTAGACTACAGTCCATGGACTAGCAAAGACTCCCTGAGCGACTTCACTCTCCTCACCTTCACCATTAACCACTCCAGTTTCAGCAGATATCTTAGAAACACTTTTGCAGAGAAGAAATAAATGGCAAGATAGACAT
Source organism: Aepyceros melampus (assembly GCA_006408695.1). Classification (NCBI taxonomy): domain Eukaryota; kingdom Metazoa; phylum Chordata; class Mammalia; order Artiodactyla; family Bovidae; genus Aepyceros; species Aepyceros melampus. Next base: position 27,602 of record SJXQ01005551.1, on the reverse strand, counting down.
AAAAAATATCTGCAGAAGAGGTAAAAGCAGAAGCTTTACCTGAATGTGAAGGTACTGGTGTTATCTTGCAACAAGAATTGAAGGCAGGCCAGATGTGAAAGTGTGATCGTAATAATGTCAGGTGAAGGTGCTCCTAAAGAATTAGCACAAATACCAGAGGAAATGGCAGCTCTCTTTGGTGAACTGAAAATGACCTGGCTCTTTGGAAGAGAATTTAAAATACGCAGTAAATACTTTTGAATGTGAAAAATACCTCAAAAATGAGACACAGGTTATCCAGCACACCGTGCATCATATCTGGTCATCAGAAACTCATTTGAGCTAAGAAGCATAAAAGGACACTTCTCTTTAAGTCCATTTTCTGGGTGAGGCTCTGTACTCTCCCAGAACTTGATGTTTCTTTCATAATCTTCCCCAAATTACAGTCTTTTAATGAATACTATTTTTTCTTAGAATAATATAAGTTCCATGAGGTCCAGGATCATGCCTCCTTTCATCATTATTAGCATGAATTAAGGGCATTTTCATTTCTAATGCATTTTTCTTAAGTATCCCAAGTTAAAAATCACATCAAATTCTCAGTTATCAAACTTAGAAGAAGCACTACATACAGAATTAATAAAAGCCTACAGTAAATGTCTATAGTAATATTCCTTTTTATTTTATCTGAGATAAATGCCAGAAAATATCCTCTTCCCTCTTTGAAAACAAATCTTCCAAAATATAGAGGTGACCAGTCTCTGACTCCTAGCATCATAGGTTAGATCTGCCTGGCACTGAACTTCATGTAACAAAATTAAACAATATGTATTCAGGGTAATCAGATCACACTTCGAGCACTGCTGTGGTAGATATATAAATATCTTTATAGACATCAGCAAAGGATTAACAAAGTTTGTGTATATTTTTCATTTCCACTTGTAATTTGTGTTACATAATTTTTTATGTATGTGTGTCCATATTTTTGCCAGAATTTGATGTTGCCAGTTTGCTATACCTTCTAGTGAGTATGAAATGGCACATCTTTGTGTATCAGTTTTGTTCTAATGACTAGTGATGCAGAGTGCATTTTATTGAGTTTAATGGCTATTTCAATCTCTTCTTTCACAAATGTTTATTCAAGTTTTTGCATTTTTTTAAAACTGGGTTGCATCTTTTATTATTAACTTGCATGAAGTTTTAAAAATGTATTCTGGATATAGTCTTTTTTTTTTCTTTCACCACTCTGGGAGGCTTGCAGGATCTCAGTTCCCAGATCAGGAATTGAATCCAGGCCACAGCAGGGAAGGACATCTCAGGTGGCACTAGTAAGTAAAGTAGATCAGTCGTGTCCGACTCTTTGCGACCCCGTGGACTGTAGCCTACCAGGCTCCTCTGTCCATGGAATTCTCCAGGCAAGAATACTAGAGTGGGCTGCCATTTCCTTCTCCAGGGGATCTTCCCAACCCAGGGATCGAACCCAGGCCTCCTGCATTGCAGGCAGACGCTTTATCCTCTGAGCCACCAAGAATTCACTTGCCAATGCAGGAGACATAAGAGATGAGGGTTCAATCCCTGACCCAGGAAGATCCTCTGGAAAAGGAAATGGCAACCCACTCCAGCATTCTTGCCTGGAAACCCCACAGATAGAGGAGCCTGGCGGGCTATAGTTCATGGGGTCTCAAAGAGTCAAACATGACTTAGCAACTTAGCACATGGCAGAGAAAGTGCCTAATTCTAACCACTAGGCAACCAGGGATTTTCCTGGATATAATCTTTTATAGAAGCATGTATTGAAAATATTTTCTTCCAGTCTGCTTTGGTTGTTCATTTTCTTAATGCTGCTTTGGATAAACAGATATTTTCATTTTGATAGTTTATTATTTTTTCCTCTTATACCTGTGCTTTTTATATCCTAATTATAAAAGCTTTGCATGTCTGAAGGCTATGAAGATTATCTTTTATGCTGTCTTCTAGAATCTTTATGGTTTTAAATTTTATGTCAATGATATGATTCATTTAAAATCTCTATCTGTATATGAAGTGAAGAATGGGTTGATGTTATTTTCTACCTTACAAATATTGAGGTGGTCCAGGATAATTTGATGAAAAAATTCATTCCTCATTGCATTAATTTGTTGCTTTTCTTGAAAATCTAATTGTTGTACTGTATGAGTGTATTTCTGAACTCTTGAGAATATGAACTTAATAAAAAATAATATTTCAATCCTTTGATCCAGCATGGGTTAGCTGTATGACCTTGCAAGACTGGCTTCATCTGTAAAACAGGAATCGTAGCATAGCAGCGCATCTACGTCACAAAATGCTGCACTCAATATGCCAGCAAATCTGGAAACCTCAGCAGTGGCCACAGGACTGGAAAAGGTCCGTTTTCATCCCAATTCCAAAGAAAGGCAATGCCAAAGAATGCTCCAACTACCGCACAATTGCACTCATCTCACATGCTAGTAAAGTAATGCTCAAAATTCTCCAAGTCAGACTTCAGCAATACATGAACTGTGAACTTGCAGATGTTCAAGCTGGTTTTAGAAAAGGCAGAGGAACCAGAGATCAAATTGCCAACATCCGCTGGATCATGGAAAAAGCAAGAGAGTTCCAGAAAAACATCTATTTCTGCTTTATTGACTATGCCAAAGCCTTTGACTGTGTGGATCACAGTAAACTGTGGAAAATTCTGAAAGAGATGGGAATACCAGACCACCTGACCTGCCTCTTGAGAAATCTGTATGCAGGTCAGGAAGCAACAGTTAGAACTGGACATGGAACAACAGACTGGTTCCAAATAGGAAAAGGAGTACGTCAAGGCTGTATATTGTCACCCTGCTTATTTAACTTATATGCAGAGTACATCATGAGAAATGCTGGACTGGAAGAAACACAAGCTGGAATCAAGATTGCTGGGAGAAATATCAATAATCTCAGATATGCAGATGACACCACCCTTATGGCAGAAAGTGAGGAGGAGCTAAAAAGCCTCTTGTTGAAAGTGAAAGAGGAGAGTGGAAAAGTTGGCTTAAAGCTCAACATTCAGAAAACGAAGATCATGGCATCTGGCCCCATCACTTCATGGGAAATAGATGGGGAAACAGTAGAAACAGTGTCAGACTTTGTTTTTTTGGGCTCCAAAATCACTGCAGATGGTGACTGCAGCCATGAAATTAAAAGGCGCTTACTCCTTGGAAGAAAAGTTATGACCAACCTAGATAGTATATTCAAAAGCAGAGACATTACTTTGCCGACTAAGGTCCGTCTAGTCAAGGCTATGGTTTTTCCTGTGGTCATGTATGGATGTGAGAGTTGGACTGTGAAGAAGGCTGAGCGCAGAAGAATTGATGCTTTTGAACTGTGGTGTTGGAGAAGACTCTTGAGAGTCCCTTGGACTTCAAGGAGATCCAACCAGTCCATTCTGAGGGAGATCAGCCCTGGGATTTCTTTGGAAGGAATGATGCTAAAACTGAAGCTCCAGTACTTTGGCCACCTTATGCGAAGAGTTGACTCATTGGAAAAGACCCTGATGCTGGGAGGGATTGGGGGCAGGAGGAGAAAGGGACGACCGAGGATGAGATGGCTGGATGGCATCACTGACTCAATGGACGTGAGTCTGAATGAACTCCGGGAGTTGGTGATGGACAGGGAGGCCTGGCGTACTGCGATTCATGGGGTCGCAAAGAGTCGGACACGACTGCGCGACTGAACTGAACTGCTTAACCCAGAACTGTAAAATATGAATCTCAATTTTATTATGACTTTATTACTTTCATTACCACCATTACTGTTACCACTCTTTTTACTAGAGATAATAGTGGCAAACCATTTCCATGAAAGCTAATCCAGAGTTTAAAGATAAAGTGATTTATCACACTGTGTTTAAAAGAAAAACAGCAAGAACAATGCCTTGTAGAATGCAAGTCCCAATTATAACATTATTCCAGTGGAAAATAAAATTTATTTTGTAGAAAGCTCTTTGCCTAGTTTCCAGATAAAACACACCATACATGAAGATTGGGGCCATAATCTAAATATATTTTCTTAGCATAGATATTTCACGGAGAAATACAGCCATCTCATCTTTTGCTTTGATCGAGTAACTCAAGTTTAATTTAAAACATTCCAGAATAAAAGGCATGTTGATAATCTGCTTGGTGAGAGTTCAGAAGTGATATGGTGTTATATTTTTATTATCTAAGATTTGGACAATCATCTTGATCTAATTTTTCATGCTCACCAATGCCTGGTTTTCCTGAAAGAAGCACATCCTCAGCGAAACAGAACGTTCACTGAAGCTTTGTATCCTCCTTTTATTTTTCAGAGGAGAACACTGAGACCAGTAAATCAAATGATTACTCTTGAATCTCAATAAATGTTACCTATTGTGTCTCTATAACCATTCTACATAACCACCACCATTCATCCCAATGATAGTATTAATTCTCCATTACTACTGACTCCAGGCTATATGAATGACAACACTACTTTAAATATTAATAGTTTTTTATTATATACCTACACACTTTGTTATTACCATCATAGAATATTTTACTTCAGGTGAGGTCTATTCTGCTATTAGGTCTATAATGCTATTCTTCATTAGCTGTGTTAAGTTAAGGGGGCTTCCCTGGTGGCTCAGAGGGTAAAGAATCTGCCTGCTACTCAAGAGACCTGGGTTCGATCCCTGGGTTGGGAGGATCTCCTGGAGAAGGGAATGGCAACCCACTCCAGTATTCCTAAGTCTATAATGCTATTAGCCATGTGGAGGCACTAAATATATCAAATTTGGAAATTCAAAGGTGTTCCCTCCAGTAATCACTAAGTTTTGACCCTCTGCTCCCTACACAGTCTTTCTAACCTCTTCCTAGGACCAATTACAGATGACCCCCAGTTAAAAGGTTGGCTCAAAAGCTTTTGTCACAGTTTAATGATTATAAATCAGTAGTCTCTCCCACTGTATTTGTTTCCTAGCCTACCATAACTAATCACCACAGACTTGGTGGCTTAAAATAACAGACGTTTATTCTCTCCTGGTTCTGGAGACCAGAAGTCCAAATCAAAGTGTCTTCAGGGTTGAATATCCTTTGAAAGCAGTAGGAAAGAGCACTTCTTTGCCTATTCCAGCTTCCTTCTCCAGGCATTCCTCGACCTTCTTGCAGCATAAATTTCATCTCTGTGTCCATCTTCAAATGTTTTTTTCCCTCTGAGTGTGTCTCTTCTTCTCATAATACTTGTCATTGGCTTTAGGACCCACTCAATTAATCTGAGACATTCCCATCACAAGATCCTTCACTTAATTACATCTCTAATGACCATTTTTCTTAATAAGGTCCCACTGAAAGATACCCTGGGTTGGAATTCAGATACATCTCTTGAGGCCCACAGTTCAGCTTATGATACCACTGAAAAACCCAAATATATGGGAACTTATGCTTACTGACTACCAACATCTCTGCATCAAGTCACCTGAAAACTGAGACATGAGTCGTAATTCACCTGATTCTTACTGAGATGGAATAAACAGGCATAACTAAAGAGGAAAGCATACAGTGCTCGGAAAATGTCTTCCTTCAGCAAAATTACTGTTTCAACATTTTTTTGGCCCTACATACATGTGGAAACAATAAAATTTTAAGGAAAACAAGATAATTTTAGATATAATTCAAATATACTTAGAGCAATGAATAACACCTTTTCTTCCTAAAGACAGGTTAATCAGGAAGTGAAGTCTTCAACAAACATTCTGAGTCTTATGTTTCAATAAAGTTTTGCTGGCCTAGCCCAGAAAAGAAACAGACCTTTCCAAAGGGAATATTTACAATGAAGTCTGAATGCCGTCTTAAGTTTACTTACACAGGGAATGTTAATAAAACTGCATATTATTTTTCATGTATTGTGATGGATTATGGTGTTTTTATGGCATGAAAATATGTCCCAGGAAAGAAGTGGGGCCTAGGGAAAATGAGTTAACTATTATCCAAAACCAATTAGAAAATAAATTTTGAAGTGTCTGTACTTTACTCGATAGTGAAACAAGATGTAGCCATTTCTACTAGTCGGAGTACACAGGCGACTTGTGAAGTTTTATCAGGTTTAATTGATATTCTCTGTTTCTAGAGTTTTCCATTAAATGAGGAAACAAACTATGTTCACAAATATGCAACAAATGCCTTTGGAGCCAGCGTTAAGAAACTCATTCTCATTTTCCCACCAATCCTTAGCTCACAAAGTTCTCTTTGGTCTAGAGAATGTGTCCACATGTTTCTGACCCTCCTAGGTCTCAATGATTCTTCCAGAAACAATTCACCATGGGAAACCTTTCCGTGAAGCTTTTCAATTTAGATTCCTCCTCTCACCAATGAGTTTCTTTTCTTCTCAAATTCCACCAACTCCCACTGATAACTTTTAACCAACAGAAAGGAAACAAACACATTTATTGACTATTCAAAGAAGTCAGCAGTACAAATATGAACACAATTTAGTTTTAGCTCCTCGCTTAAAGGCCAGAGCATGTCTTAAATTTCCATGTTCTCACATTAAACTACAATGAATAAAAATCACTCAATCAATATTGGATATTTAATCCAAAATAAACAGGTAGTTATTTGAACATGCTCAATTGCAAATTAAAATAGGTATTTGTAAATCAAGAGCAAGTGAAGTGGGTGGGGGGAATAATATAAATACAATCAACTGCTGCTTCTGGTAACTGTTGCATTGAATGTTCTGCAGAAACTTCAATGAAGAATCACTACTCTCCACCCCCATCTTTCTCTTGACCCAGAAATAGAGTTTCTTCAATAAAATAGGGACTACTGGGTAATATTTATGGTAAAGATTCTAAAGAAAGGAGCTCAGTTTCTGTGCAAATAGGGCTGACCTGAGAGTTGTACTGGGTTCTAGCTTTTCTCTTTTTTTAATCATTAAAGCTTGAATCCAAGAAGGAAATTTGCTATTTTATTAATAACCATACTCTTAGACTTAAAACAGTGCATAACACAAACTAATCTCTGAATCAGGAAGGTAAAAACAGAGGAAGATAGGAGAGGTGAGAAATAACGATCACTGTCTCTATGAATCTTTTACTGTATTTTTTAAAAGAAATTTGAAAGTAACTTGCTCTGTTCTAGTCCCTAAGACATGCTAGTTGCTGGATATACAGAAATTAATAAAAAGAAACCTTGCTTTTATGGCAATATAGTGATCAAAGTTAGGAGGGGAAATACAACATCAGTAATGCCTAGGACTTGACAGTTAATGGAATTGCTTCTTACTTCATTTCCTGGTTTCATCTTTTACTCCCCCATACCCTATTTTCAATACAGAAAATAAAATGCTACTTTAAAAATCAAGCCCAACAGAACCACTTCCCTCCTTCAACCAACCAGTGGCCTTGCCATTGCAACTGTTTTTAATTCTAAATTCTTTAACAGAGCTTAGAAGTTCCTACATGATCTGCCCCCTGTAGATTTCTTTGACCTCATTCAGAGTCTCTGCACTAGAGTCTACTGAAGCAGAGTCATACAGGATTCTGTGCTCCAGATTAAAAAATAAAAAGAGCTACCTGAAAGACTCTGGAATAGCTATGTATTTCCAAAAGGCATTTGTGAAACAGACTAGTTAAAATAAACATTTAAATGGAAATATTTAATGAAGAAATGTGAGAGAGTTTAAAGTCACTCTGATGGTCATAGCCCATATACATTTTCCTTAGAGAATGTAAAGGCGGGACAAATTGTCCTGAGGATCCCGGGTACTTCCATACATATTCATTATACCATCTAATTTATTATCATGTTTACCACCAAAATTGCAGAGCCAGTTACATTCTATATCCCATCCCAAAGGGGTCTTCATCTTCCTGACTTGGCCAAGCACCAAAACAAAGCACATTAAAGAGAGGAACTACAGTTGGTCATTAATATTTAACATCATGTAGAAAATTGGTGTTCTTTAAAACATAGACTGTTCACCCTTCAAGTGAAAAATTAAATCTATTTTAGTCATTCTGCACTTACAATCAGAAACCCTGCACTGAGAGATTTTCCCTCAGAAGATATAAAGATTCAGTTCAGTTCAGTCCAGTCACTCAGTCATGTCCAACTCTTTGTGACCCCATAAACCGCAGCATGCCAGGCCTCCCTTTCCACCACCAACTCCCGGAGTCCACCCAAACCCATGTCCATTGAGTCGGTGTGCCATCCAGCCATCTCATCCTCTGTTGTCCCCTTCTCCTCCTGCCCTCAATCTTTCCCAGCATCAGGATCTTTTCAAATGAGTCAGCTCTTCACATGAGGTGGCCAAAGTACTGGAGTTTCAGCTTCAACATCAGTCCTTCCATTGAACATCCAGGACTGATCTCCTTTAGGATAGACTGGTTGGATCTCCTTGCAGTCCAAGGGACTCTCAAGAGCCTTCTCCAACATCACAGCTCAAAAGCATCAATTCTTTGGCAATCAGCTTTCTTTATAGTCCAACTCTCACATCCACACATGACCACTGGAAAAACCATAGCCTTGATTAGATGGACATGGAAATAATTTTCTCACTGTGAATTCCTGGTAGGATATTCCTTCTGCCTTTCACTCTTCCAGCAGAAAAATAGCAAAACAGACCTCTCCCTGATTCCATTTTCTGTTTCTACTTCAGTGAAATGAGATTGGGATAAATTAAGAACTGCTAGTGTCCTAAAGTGAATCTTCCTCAAAAATGATTAGCCCAATATATTACAAGTATGTTTTTTAGAATACTAATGTTGTAAGGTATCCTAGAAGAAAAGTAGTACCTTATAGTCAAACAGTTTGCAAAAATGCTACAAATAAACTTCCCTCTTGAAATTGGAAGACATACTTTAGCTTTAAATTTTTTTTCTTAAATGTTCTGCAGTAAAGAATCTTATTTGCTTATCATAGCATTGTAAACTGCTGAATACATTTAGACTATTTTTCAGATCAGATTGATTGACAGTTGAAGTACAGACAGGCAACTTGACTGAAAATTTTGAGAAGGGTAAGTACAGTCAAAGAATTTCATGCTAAATTCTTAATCATATATCCTCAAAGTTAAAATACTGAGTTTATAACTAATGCCAGACACTAATGTAATCATGTGTGTAAATACCCAAAAGGCTGAAAATTCTGTCCTCACTTTCAGGATTATAAAGTTGTTACACCAGAGGAGAACCAAAAAAAAAAAAAAATTGATACAACTTACTTTGAAAAATCACATGTACACAATTAGTGGAAAGAATTCCACCTGTACCTATAGGAAGGATCATTTACAACCTACCTTCTACATATTATGGTCATCTATACGGAATTGCAGAGCCCATTAGAGGAAACTCAGATTGAAAGGCTTGAGGAACATGGAAAGTAGAGGAACATAGATATGCAGTTGTTCATAATGAATACATTACATAAATTCCATTCTTCCAACCTTAAGAAACTATTTCCAGTTCACTTACTGAACAACGCTGACTTGCTTAATAATGTGGGCATTTAAGATGGCTTTTAAAGAGCTATAGTAGAGGAGTGACTGGATGCTACCCTCTGCACCCACAACACATCTATGGCACCTGCCCAAGTGTCCATAGTATAAATATGTAAGCAGGTGCCTCAAATGTAGGGAACCCTACAGATATCAAATTTACAAGTTTCAAAGGTGTAATTCAGAGGTTAAAGTGTCTGCCTCCAATGCAGGAGACCCGAGTTCGATCCCTGGGTCAGGAAGATCCCCTGGAGAAGGAAATGGTAACCCACTCCAATATTCTGCCTGGAGAATTCCATGGACAGAGAAGCCTGGTAGGCTACAGCCCACAGGGACGCAAAGAGTCAGACATGACTGAGTGACTAACATATATGTAACATACAATGCTTTTTGTAAAATACAAAATTTCCAAGCACTCAGCCAATTTCAAAGCTATTTCTTCATGGGTGAAACCAATCCATTCTGATGGGGTCACTGGTCCTCTCTTCTGTTTGTGCTCTCCAAGACTGCAGTCTCTGTTTCCCTCAGTCCTCTGGAGGCCCTATAATCAAATCCCGCTGGCTCTCAGCGCCAGATTCCCTGGGGATTCTCAGTCTCTTTGTCGGATCTCCAAGCTAGGAAGCCTGAAATTGTGTTCAGAACTTCCACAACAGTGCGAGAACTTCTTTGGTATTCTTGGTCTCCAGTCTGTGGGTCAGCCACCTGGCAGGTATGAGATTTGATTTTATGGTGATTGCACCCCAGCTGCCATCTTCGGCCACTTCTGTGTCTTTGGACGTGGGATATCTTTTTCTGGTGGGTTCCAGTGTCCTCCTGTTGTTGGTTGTTCAGCAGCTGGTTGCAATTTTGGTGCTCTCCCAGGAGGAGATAACCACACACCACACGTCCTTCTATTCTGCCATCTTGAACCGGAAGCAGACAAGTGTAGTCTTTAAATTGTACTGCATAGAGTATCCTCAGGCAGTAACTTAGAAGAGGGAGTAGGGGTGTGAGCAGTGAGAGTTCAAGTCTCTATCCTCATTTGAGAGAGGGGCCTTCAGCTTTTTAACTTTTTCATATTAAGAGACTTTTGTGCAAAGTTTCTGTTGCACTGACAGTGGTTCCAATTGTTTAACAGATGAGGGGAAAAGCCAAGTGAAATGAAGATCTTTGCCCAAGAGGTAAGAATAGCTCACTGAATTATAGGAGTCTGCCCTGGTGGCTCAGAGGTTAAAACATCTGCCCACAATGCAGGAGAACTGAGTTCGATCCCTGGGTCTGGAAGATCCCCTGGAGAAGGAAATGGCAATCCACTGCAGTATTCTTGCCTAGAGAATCCCATGGATGGAGGAGCCTGGTAGGCTACAGTCCATGGGGTCGCAAAGAGTCGGACACGACTGAGCGACCTCACTTTCACTTTAACTGAATTATAGGGTGACTTAGCCATGGCATCTGCCACCCAGCTGATCACATGTCAGTATTATATCTTTGTTGTCCCATATAGATCTTTTGAATATCTTCCCTTATGGCAGAACCAAGGGTATAACTAACATCTCTGCTGAATCCCAAGCTTATGAGTTGTCCCTACTACTACTTACCTACAGTACGAGAGATTTCTCACCAGTGACAGAGAAAACCCATCAAGGTTTGCAGAAGTTGCACAATTTGCTTCTACTGCTTCTGGGTGGATTCTGTATTCTCCCATCACAATGCACTCTTAAAATATCTCAATTTCATAAAAATACTCAGAACGCAATGTGATCAAAGATCTCAGGATACCAAACTAGAAAGTGGTTCCTCTTCCTGGAATGAGGAGACAGGTGGGATATTCTGCACTTAAAAAAGAAAAATCAGAACTACTGTCTACCAGGGACTTAACATGCTTCTGTTCTTTTAACTCACTGCATCTCAGAAAACTGCAGAACTCTGAAGATTAAGATGACATGAACTGAACAGGAAAGGAAAAGATAGAGTGTTGTTTTCAAAAGAACAATTGTAAGTTTCTCTCTTCTGAGTTCTTAGAGTTCTGCAAGTTTGACCTTCTTTTTCCTGTTGACCCTCATTTATTTTACTCTTTGCAGGTTAGACATGAATGTGGAGAGGGCATACAAAATGTAAAGGTTGTTACTTTTAGAGGCTCCAATATTCCTTCATATGGGGCTAAGGAAAGTTTCTCACTTAAAAGAAACCCCTGTGCAAAGAAAATATGGTGGCAAATGCAGCAAGCAAAATAGCATTACTATTTGTTCTGTGATAACTGAACTCACCCAGGAAACACAAATAATGCAAAGAGAGAGACAGATCAAGAGCGGAAGAGAAAGAGAGAGAGAGAAAGAGAAGGTGGGGGTGGGATTCAGGGACACGAATTAGGTTGTTCATCTTCACCTTATAATTATCTGTCTTTCTGACTAATAATTTGGGAATAAGAAGAAAGAGGCAGAAAATAAATAGTACCTTATCCTTCACAGAGCCATTATGAGCAAAACTGTGAGTCTAAATTATATCCTCGAAAATGTACTCTGTGAAACAAAGCTGAAAAATGTGAATAGAGAGACAGTTGTGCTGTTTGCTTTGTAAGATACAAACTTCAGAATTTCCCATCTGCACAGTTTAAATATATATTATCCCCAAAGTGATCATAACCTACATACACAGTGAATCAAGACACTGCTCATGTTGTTAATTCTTCCAAAGTTATGTATATATCAAGAGAGCATTCTCAGAGATAGACATTGCAAGAGTCATTGACACTAATGATGTATTTTTGTCATTCCAAAGTAATGTGATTATTATTGGGTTTTTTGGGGTTTATTTCAGGTAATAGTGGTAACTGAAGACAGAACTATCACATACGGTCCTTCCAAATGCTTTCCATTAGATTGAACCGCCTGAAACAGTCTTTTTTCAGGTTGTGTCTGTGTTCAGTCACTCAGTCGTATCTGACTCTTTGTGACCCCATGGACTGTAGTCCACCAGGCTCGTCTGTCTCTGAGATTTTCACAGCAAGAATACTGGAGCGGGTTGTCAGGTGCTACTCCAACAGAACTTCCTGACTCAGGGATCAAAACCACGTTTCTAGCATCTCCTGCACTGGCAGGTGGTCCTCGACCACCAAGCCACCTGGGGAGCCTTTTCAGGTTAAATATGGCCAAATATTGTCAATTTCATATGGTCCAACCTATGAAAGAGGTGAGACATGCTTAAAAAAAGAAGATTTCAGAATGTATTTCCAAACCTCTTAAACTAACAAATACACATTTGCAGAAGCACTACTATAATACAGAACCTGAACACGTATCCTAATTAATGTTATCAAGTTGGAGGACAGATCCTATCTACATTCAAGTATTTAAGAGGCTAGAAACAATATCAAATCCAAGATGACTCCCATTTAACAAGATGATACAAAGAGACATTTGTTCCATTCACCCTGTGACTTTGCAAAATAAACCTTTGTTTCTGGAAGTGAATCTGGAAAGTTAATAGCTCCCAACACTATGTGCTTTATTCAATTGGTGTGAAATGCTATTGCCCGCCATTTCTCTTCTAGTAAGTTAAGCTAAGCTCACACATCCCCATAATATGTATCCAAAAGCACATAGAAGCACGTTGAACACTATGAATGATGTTCTGGCCACAATGTGTGATCTCAAACTGTTTACCCTCTTGGTTCCACACTATTCCATATTCACATGTGGAATTCCACAGATTCCATATCTCCTAGTGGCTTATACTGTGAATTTGCAAAAATTATATAAAGGAGTCCCTTTGAGAACAGATGAACTACAAAAAGGCATGCCTTCCTCCAGACTCCAGACAGACAGTGGTCCAGGGCTAGGACCATGATTAGAAAGAAAGAAAGAAAAAGAAATTGCTCAGTCGTGTCCAACTCTTTGCGACCCCGTGGACTGTAGCCTACCAGGCTCCTCCGTCCATGGGATTCTCCAGACAAGAATACTGGAGTGGGTTGCCATTTCCTTCTCCAGGAGATCTTCCCGACCTAGGGATCGAACCCAAGTCTCCTGCATTGGAGGCAGACGTTCTAACCTCTGAGCCACCAGGTAGAAAGCCCCCAGGACCCATGACTAGGGGATCCCAATTTATCATTTTAGAAAAGTGCCCAAGCTATACAGTGTTGCTCTGTTAGGTGGGTCTGAGTAGTTGATCTTAAATCTCAGGCTTATATAAAATCTTCCACACTCTGAATCATTAAATTTTAGCTTTGTCTCTGGTATGATTTTCATAATCCATCCTCCAATCTGGATTCCCTAGAGATGGGATCAGGAAGGGAGATTTTCGACATGTTGAATTAAGAGAGTTCACATTTCTAAACTGTGTGATGTGATATAATTGGTGAAAACTATCTTGGTCTTGTCTAAATATTGCATTCCCAATAGTCATTCTGCTATTGTCGAGTTTTCAACAATTTAGCCAGCAAACCCAGAGCATGCCAATTTTCCATATATTCTTTTAGGAGATTTATGTTATTAGAATAATATACTTGATGATTAGATAATGCAAAACAGAAGTCATCAGGTCAGCATTTCCTCAAAATATATTTTGTAAGTCACTAGACTGAAAAGCAGCTCTGCTGGAGTGATTCTATTGGAAGGTGAGTGCAAGCTCGCATATTCAGATCTCTGAGAGGTCTTAAAGTCATGCCTTTACTGTGGTGTTTAACCCAAAATTTCCAAACAGCATTTGACAGCAGCAGTCATTGCCCTTCCCACATATTTTAAAAATTTTAATCTTAGGTCAATCAGAAACATAAGCAAAGATAGCATTGAGTTAGTTGTCAGTCATTCCAAGAGTAATACATCAATGCAAGTTACATAAATTTCTCTCAGCTTAACTCTCTCCTTTAATCAGTGGCAAAACTAACACCCATCTGATGTTTATGATGTAGACAAAATGATTAATTCTGAGATACAGTTTAGCTAGCAGTAGTCCATGGGGTAACTGAGGGTTGGACACAACTGAGCAACTCCACTTTCACTTTTCACTGTCATGCATTGGAGAAGGAAATGGCAACCCACCCCAGTGTTCTTGCCTGGGGAATCCCAGGGACGGGGGAGCCTGGTGGGCTGCCGTCTATGGGGTCACACAGAGTCAGACACGACTGAAGTGACTTAGCAGCAGCAGTGATAGTGTATTAGTTAATGACCAAACAGAAGTATAAGATTATGACTAAATTTGAAGAACATAATAAACAGGCTTTTAATAATTATAAATCATATATAATATCTTCTTCGAAAATTCTATTTAAGTAAAGCAATCAACACTTCTGTTTTCTTGTCTGAGAGTTTCACCTTTGACCTATATTCAGAGAAGGGCAAAGTCTCAAAAAGGACTTAACTCTGGGAGGATAAAGTGATTGGATTTGAGTTCCTCTGTGTGTTCCCTACTCACCAAATCTCCTTGTTTTGGTGTTTCTTCTATACTGCTGTTCTACTGCTATACTGTGTTCTAATTGGCACACAGGATAATTACAGGTGATTTGCAGATGTATTATGAACATTTCAAATAGCGAAGTCTATATTTAACATATACCAGAAAATTTATAGCTGCTGCTGCTGCTGCTAAGTCACTTCAGTCGTGTCCGACTCTGTGCGACCCCATAGACAGCAGCCCACCAGGCTCTCCCATCCCTGGGATTCTCCAGGCAAGAACACTGGAGTGGGTTGCCATTTACTTCTCCAATGCATGAAAGTGAAAAGTGAAAGTGAAGTCGCTCAGTCGTGTCCGACTCTCAGCGACCCCATGGACTGGAGCCTACTAAGCTCCTCCGTCCATGGGATTCTCCAGGCAAGAGTACTGCAGTAGGGTGCCACTGCCTTCTCCAAAATCTATAGCTAGCAGAACAAAACCATGATTTTATCAATATTTAGTTCAAAGGAGATTAACTTTAAAGAAAAAAAAGAGGAGAGGGAAAGCAAAATTAAAGGAAAAATCACAGATATTCAAAAGTTGTAAACATAGAATGCAACTGATTGAAACTCAGAAAATATTATTTTACAAGTCATGAAGCAAGTCACGACTGTATCAATTAAAAGAGATTAAAAAGAAACAAATATTACAGAAGGAAGACAAAGTGCCCAAGGCTTACCCGTGATTTGCTCATCTGAAATTCAGACTCAGGCTTTCTGGCTCCAAAGCCCGTATATTATACTTCACCACTTTGAGAATCTTCTCACCTATGCTTTTTCTAAAGCCATAAAAAACAAAACCATGCTTTATCCCAGCATCTCTTCCTCATCCTCCTGAACTATCTTAAAGCCCGCTAGCACTGAGCTTCCACTTTCAGATTCCCCAAAACACTATAAGCTTCACTCTTTTCACCCGTATCTATGATTTATCTACTGTTAGCCAAGGAATTTGCAAGGGACTTGAAGTCAAATGGGGAAGAAATACATACATTCAGTGTCTACATTCATGGATTTTATAATCTTTTGAAAAAAACAGATATAAAGTTTTTTTTTTCTTTTCTAAACATCTAGTGAAAAGCTGAAATATGAGTTACAGTATAGTTACATGCTTTTAAGAGACAAGAGATGGGGAGGAAGAGAGATCGTGAAAAAAAAGTCACCAAAGAAGTGATGTTTAATCTGACACTGAACAGAGAGAAAGAGTTAATTAAATGAATTGGCACGAGGTAAAGAGTACCCACCAAAGGAAAAGCTTATACAAAGAATCTATAAGCGTCACAAAGAGAATTCGAGCAAAAGAAATAAAGCCCATACTGTTGAAGTACAGAGAGAGTTGAGAGAGTTAGAGGATGGTTCAGGGGCATCCTAGGAGGAAGTACAGGCAACTTATGTGAGGTGTTTTTTGCTTTACATCATTATTTTCTATTCTGCATGCATACATCTTATGGATTCCTAAAGGCAAAAGTTCTAAAAACATACATTAAATACCAATTTATTCATCTCCTCCATGGAAAATACCACAATACTAGGCACCAGTAGCATTAAATGAGTTGATATTAAAAATAAATTATGACATTACAACAGGATATAAATGGTTGAGTCTAAATCAGAAGGGTCTGTATGAAAATACAGAGTCTGTATTAAAATTTTGAATGGTGTCATTACCAGACGGTTTTCTATGAAACACAGGCCTGGCTTTCAGACGGGAAGATGCCTGACAGACAGTTAGCACGTGGACCGCGCGGAAGCGGACATTCACGGCCTGAGCACGGGACGGCGGCACAGCAGAGGGTTTCTCCCGGCCACGCAAGCGTGCTGCGAAAGAGGCATCCTGGCTTCACCCTGCCCTGTTTACACTTTCATGCATGTTAAATAGAAAAAGACGTCGAATCCAGAACATAACCCATTCCACCAACTTCAGCTTTCTTTCTGTATCCTCTGTTTTTTTTTTTTGTTTGTTTTTTGTTTTGCAAAATACATGAGCTTATCTAATTAGTTTTGACTGTAAGTACATTACCACAACTAATAAAACCCATAGGTCTTCACATCATTTTCCCATGAACATTAATGTCTGAATTCAGCTTTGAATTCTTAAGCCTAAAACTAAAGTTACTGCCATTAGGAAAAATAGCTCTGTGATTCTTAAATACAGTTCTATGAGCATAATTTTATTTTAATTCCAAATGTTTATTATGTAATTCCTGTGTCCTAGTCCATATCCAGTCTGAGTGCCTACAGAGAATATTTTATAATTATAATCAGAAAAAATATCTAGGGAAAATGCCTTTCATTGAAAACTCACTCAGACAAGCAAATAATAACTGATAGTATTCATTGTATATTAACATTCATCCATACATATACATGGGGAAGGCAATGGCACCCCACTCCAGTACTCTTGCCTGGAAAATCCCATGGATGGAGGAGCCTGGTAGGCTTCAGTCCATGGGGTCGCTAAGTTGGACCTGACTGAGTGACTTCACTTTCACCTTTTGCTTTCATGATTGGAGAAGGAAATGGCAACCCACTCCAGTGTTCTTGCCTGGAGAGTCCCTGGGACGGGGGAGCCTGGTGGGCTTCCATCTATGGGGTCGCACAGAGTCGGACACGACTGAAGTGACTTAGCAATACATATACATATATAAACTTTATACTTCCTACATTATTAGTTTCTATAAAAAGTAAGGAAATGTAGTTGAATCTAAAATAAAGCTTAACTTTCTTTTTTTTTTCCTGTAGGTAATTCTCTCTCTGATTTTATTTATTTTGTTATTTTAAAATATGTTTATTCATTTTAATTGGAGGCTAATTACTTTACAATATTGTATTGGTTTTGCCATACATCGACATGAATCCGCCACAGGTGTACGTGTGTTCCCCATCTTGAACCCCATTCCCGCCTCTTTCCCCATACCATCCCTCTGGGTCATCCCAGTGCACCAGCCTCGAGCATCCTGTATCATTTAAATGTTTAGTAAATGGGCAAAAAAAATCCTTCAGTCATCAAAATGCTAATATCACTGGGGAAAGTCCAAGTGGTTGCCCATTCTTTGTGAGTTCAACATTGCACAACTAACTCCTTTATTACAGATCCCTCACACATTTTAAATTTGATTGCTCACAAATCATATCTTTTCTAAGAAACAGCAGCATTTTCTCAAGCTCTGTGCATCATATATAAAGAAACACTTTCTTGACTTATAAAGGCTAAAAAAGAAAAGGTTCTTATTTTCCATTATTTTAGCAAAATAAAAGTAAGATAAAGGCAATAGACTGAACACCAAGCATATAAATAGTTCCAGCATAAATATATTTAAGTGGAGAATTCTAAAAGTCACTGAAAATCTCTCTCTCTCTGAAGGTACTTAACATATCTCTGTGGACCATAGCCTACCGATGGTTAGGATAAGTCTGCATTGCAAAATCACTCAGTCATTTAGGGAGCAGCTTCCTACTTAATTTTCTTTGATTCTTTTAAGATTTTTTTTTTTAATTATTGTGGATGACTTTCAAAGTCTTTATTGATTTGTTATGATATTGCTTCTGTTTTATATTTAGGGTTTGGGGGCTGTAAGGCACGTTGGATCTTGGTTCCTCGACCATGGATAGAATCCTCAACCTCTGCCCTGGAAGGGAAAGTCCTAACCACTGGACCACCAGGGAAGTCCCCCTATCTAATTTTCTTTACAAGGACATACCAATTTTCAGCTGCTGCGATAACAAGTCACTACAAAGTTAGTGACTTAACACGAATCGGTTTCTCTGAAGGGAAGTCACAGTGTCAGCAGGCCCCCGGGAAGGCTCTAGGGGAGAATTCATTTCCTTGCTTTTTCCAGCTTCTAGAGTCACCTGCCCAAGATCCCTTGGCTCACAGCTCCCTCCTCCATCTTCACAGCCAGCAGTGTAGCATCTTTTCTCTCTGAACCTACTTCCCTCTGCTTCCATCTCAAGACTTTCTCTTCTGCAGTATAATCTTCCCATCTCAAGATCACATCCTCAAAATCGCTTTTGCCACGTGAGGCAACATTTACAGGTTCCAAGGGTGAAAACATGGATAGGTGTGGGGGCCATGACTCATACTATCACAGGCAGGAAAGTGGATACTGTGCTTGGTTCTGAGTCCCATCCACCATGATCTAACATCTCTGCTTGGTAGCCCCCTGGTAATAAAAGTAAAGGTTTCCCTGGTGGCTCAGAAAGTAAAGGATCTGCCTGCAATGCAGCAGACCTGGGTTCTTTCCCTGGGTCAGGAAGATCCCCTGGAGAAGGGCATGGCTACCCACTCCAGTATTCTTGCCTGGAGAATTCCATGGAAAGAGGAAAGTGGCTATAGTCCATGGGGTCACAGACAGTCAGACATGACTGATTAACTCTTTGGATTTAAACTAAAAGGACCCCTTTTGCTTCTCTAGCTGTCCCCATGTCATTCTCCTTTCCAGGGGTCGATATTGGACATATTCTCCCTCTTACTTCTTCAGAGCAGCAAATTTAAATGGACCTCCTTCCCACCAGAGTCATCAGGGGTCCACAAGAGGTAAAGACATTTTTTCTGTTCATTTGGTCATAATCTCAATCTTGGGGCATCCTCAGGTCGAGCAGTGACATTTTCTCATGGAATCAGAGGGTATGGTGGAGGCTTAAAGGATCAGGTAGGTATTCATATCTTTACCTTAAGTTAGGTTTGTCTTCAAAATATTTATCATCAAGTACTTAAAAGCAAAATAGACATTTCCAAGAATGTCAGGTGTACAATCCCATTTAATACATCTTAAAGGAATAAGGTGTCAAATATCATCTGAATCTATGTCAAATATCATAGAATCTATATTCTAATCCTCAATTCCACCCTAAATAGTCTTACTCTGAGTACTCCAACTGAATTAATTTGCCTTCCTAGGAATCAAGACCATAGTCCCTGGCATGAATTAAACCAAGTAGACCATTTACTATTATTTTAAAAGATTTATTTCTAATTTCCTATCCAATCATGCTTCTGTCTTTTAAAAGATGAACTAAGAGGTACATTAGCATTTTCAAGTGTCTAGTTGAGCAAATATGGATTTGAAATTTGAGCTAATTTGGAAAGCACCAAACCAAGAGATGCTGGAGTGTTCGGCCCACAGCAGGCAGAGGAAAGGCTTCCACAGTGTAGTCGCTGAAGCAAATCAAGGAAATTGTTTGACTGACTAGATCTAAGTGATCACCTTATTTTCGGAGAGTCTAGTTGGCTGTTTGTGATCGGTTGTTTAAATTTCTTTTTCTCAGATAGAAGTGCATTTATAGTAACTGATTGGGTAAGGCTTCAGCTGACTTACATAGACTACCAAGGCATTAGAGTCATTTCAATCTAAGGTCCTCCTTATTTAATGCATTTAATATCCCCAAAAGCATTCTTGGTTCATAGATATCATGAATAAAGAGAAAGAGGGAAGTGAATAATTTCTTTTTCTCCTTTATTTCTTTTATTGGTTATTTCCTGTTTGGTGTTTCTTGAAGAGTAATTCTTCAATGTTACGATTTAATTTATTACTTTTCTTCACTCTCTATTCTCCAACAAAAGAGCTATTTCCTTTGGCCGTATAAGTGTTATCTATCACCAAATGGGTTGCCTGGCTTCTGACTGACACAAGCTTTAGCTAACAAGTTGTGATCACTTCTACAGTAGCCTTAGTTGCAAGAGAAAATACATAAACCAAGAATTTATAAAAAGATTTCATGCCAAGTTCCATAAGAAGTTACAAAAATCACAGGCAGGCACATCCACCTTGAAAACAGGAGTTCTATTCTAGCAGATACCTCCTAAGAAAAGGATCAAGCAGTTCAAGGGATAGAGTCTACACTTGCAGAAAGCATGACCCTCTAAAATTCAGCTGGGTTTCATGAGAAGCTCATTACTCTGCAGATAAGCCCATTTGTAGATAGCCACAATTCTGCTCCTTTCCTGACACATAGCAAGCACTCAACAACATAGTTATTATTTCCTAGAATTAAATTTAGTTTAAGAATCTTATGGCAAAACCAAAAAAAAAAAGAAGGTTGAATTACAACCACATACTAAAAACAGAGCAGCGGCGGGGGAAAAAAAGCACATACATAAAAGAGGAAAGAATACTCTAGAGACTATGATTGATCGTCAAATGCAATAAGAAAATTCAAGTGAAATAAAACTTTATGATATAAGCCAGTTACCAGAGGGAGAAGAGCCCAAAGCAAAATTTATTGCTTGTTTTCACTTCAGATTGTTCAAAACAATAAATTAAGCTCTGTTTTTAAGAAATACTCTGAATAATATGTCTGAGTCAAAATGAAACTTGTTTTCCTCTCCTGGGTTTCTCTCATTTAGACATCAGAGGAAATTACCTGGTGAAATAAAATCCCCAAATAAAAATTCACTGAGTTAAAATCCAAACTCTTGGACACAGCTGGTATCTAAAACAGATATAAAACTAACTGGGTCCCCTTGAAAATTTTTAACATTATTCTGAAACTTAAATGCGGGGTGTGTGTGTGTGTGTGTGTGTGTGTGTGTGTGTGTGAGATATGTTCACTAGAGTATTACTTTTTCGTTCTGAAAAGCAGATAAATGTGAAACACATTTTATAAGCCCCTTATATAACTCTGTTTAAAATAGCAGGGTCTGAACTCCGAGTTTTCATCACATGTTCTGGTCTTGCACTTTCGATTTCTGGTGTATTACTGGAGAAAATCTGCTATCACACAATTGTATTACCTTAGACACAGGACAGCAGCGTTCTCAGGGGCCTAATTTCAAGTAGAAAAATGAATCATTTAATACCCAATCCAGCTGCATGACGGGACATCTGGTGAAGGATGATGCCTTTGGCTGCTAACACTCAGGCTCAGGACTCAGGCAAAACTAAATCTGAACCCCAGCTCTTCTGCCACTCATATGACCTAGCGAAATATTTTATTTCTCTGACTGATCTTTATTTTTTTTCCAATTTAAAATGAGTACAAAGATAGTACCAATGAAGTGTGAGATGAAAGTGTTAGTCAGTCAATCTTTTCCAGCCCTATGCAAACCCATGGACTGTAGCCCACCAGGCTCCTTTTACCATGGAATCCTTCAGGAAAAGAACACTGGAGTGGGTTGCTATTTCCTTCACCAGAGGATCAAAAGTTTCAGGTAGGATTCAATTAGATAATCCTGTACATTAAATGATTATGATAGTAACGCCTGGCATAAAATAAGAACTCAATAAAGCTATTTTTACTTTTTATCCTGCCTGTTTAGTATTGATGCTTTCATAATTGATGCTAGAAATGTTTGGCTCTTTATCTCCTTAGTAAATTATATGAAGATGTGTGTGTGTATAGTATTAGGAGATGTGTGTATGTGTGTGCATGTATATGTGTGAGCGTGCTCACATGTGCACATACAAAATTAGGCGACCCCTTCAGATTACTTATTCTTATGGCCTATTTTACCCAGCTATGTTTGATTGGAAACTAAACTTAATTGCAGACAAAGAAAATATAGAAGATAATCTGTTTTGATAAAAGGGGAAAATTACTTAACTTAAACCAAAGACCATATCATTTTGATGTTTGTGCTTCACTAGCATAATCTGAACTATCCTTATGTAATAATCAACAGCGAATCTTAATGTTTTAAATAAAAAATTAACAACTGTAGTTTATAGGCTATGTTAATGTATGTTATTTAGTTCAGTCTTTATTAAGTGGACTCTGGATATTATGGTCTGAATCGTGTCCCTTCAGTATTTATATATTTAAGTCCTAAGCAACCAGGACCTCAGAATGTGACTGGGTTTGGAGATGGATCTTTAAAGAAGTAATTAAATTAAAATAAGTTCATTACAGTGGGCCCTAAGCCAAAATAACTGATGTCCTGATAAGAAGACCAGATTAGGACACAGACACAGAGGAAGACAATGTGAGATACAGAGGAAGACTGCCACCTGTCGGTCCAGGAGAGAGCCTTCCAAGTAACCCATCCCTGCTGACACTTTGATTTTGGACTTCCAGCCTCCAGAATGTGCATGGCTAAGTTGCTTCAGTTGTTCCCAAGCCTCTGCAACGCTGTGGACCGTAGCCTGCCAGGCTCCTCTGTCCACGGATTCTCCAGGCAAGAATACTGAAGTGGGTTGCCATGCCCTCCTCCAAGAAATCTTCCCAATCCAGGGATCGAGTCCATGTCTTTTGAGTCTCCTGCATTGACAGGCAGGTTCTTTATCACTAGCACCACCTGGGAAGCCACCCAGACTGTGGTTCTTTTTCATGGCTTCGATAGAAAACCAATACAACTGATTATGCCCGTTTTATGGATGAAGCTAATACACACTGAGCAAGTCATATGAGCTCCTTGCCTTAACACTTAAGAGAATAACTAACTGTTAACAGCCAGAATCAGAATTTGAATCTGTGTTCCTGAGAAGTCTATGTTCTTTCCACCTCGACCTGGTGCTTCTTGAGTACTCCAAAAACACAGAGATGGTGCCTTTAGAGCAGGGGTCCCCAGCCCCCTGTTAGAAGCCAGCTGATGAGCAGCAGGTGAGCTAGTGAAGCTTCATCTGTATTTACAGCTACTCCCCATCTACTTGTATTACCTCCTGAGCTCTGCCTCCTGTTAGGCCAGCAGCAGCATTAGAGTTCATAGGAGCATCAACCCTGACCCTAAATCAAGGTGGAATATCCTAAGATTGCCACAAAAGAGAAATATAGTGAACAACAAAGGCAATCCACTTCAGTCATACCGAAACCACGCCCTCCCCACTCCCTTGGTCTGTGGAAAAGTTGTTTTCTGTGAAACCAGTCCCTGATGACAGAAAGGGTGGGGACCACTGCCTTTGAAGAATAATGCATTGGATGGTGAAGCTTTTGTTGACTAGAAAGCAAGACTCTACTTAGCTCAGCACATAGTCACATGTCACATATGTGGTGGCAGAATCATGACTTTGTATGTCTCCACTCCTACCCCATTCCCTTTACTATGTGATGTGACTTGGGGCATCCAACCTGGATGTAAATCCATACTTCCTGACATGCGATTAAAAAATATCAACCTCAGAGCCTTCATGTAAAACCTACTACATTAGAATCTTGGACAGGGCAGAGGAGTGAGTCAAATAAGCTGTATTGGGACTTCCCTGGTGGTCCAGTGGTGAAGACTTTGCCTCCCAATGTAAGGGGTGTGGGTTTGATCACCGGTCAGGAAGTTTTAATCCCACATACCTCTTGGTCAAAGAAACAAAACATAAAAGAGAAGTCATATTGTAACAAATTGAATAAACACTTTAAAATGACCCATATAGAAAAATCTTAAAAAAATGATAAGCTGTATTTTTTTTAAAGAATAGTTCCAGACAATTTTGATACAGGCAGGCAAGCAATATTTGGGAAGACTAGCTACACATAGTAGAAAGACTATGAGTTTTGAATCAGATACATATAAACTTTAATCTTAACTCTTCACTATAATTTATTGAATAATTCTGAGTTTTAAATTCTTCACATGTGAAATGAAGGATAAAAATCACTGTAGACAATGGTGTATGCTTGTGGATGTTTACTGTATACATATTGTCATTTTTTTTTTAATTTTATTTTTTAACACTGAATATAGACTCTGGAGGGCTTCCCAGGTGGTGCAGTAGTAGAATCCTCCTGCAATTCGGAAACTAGGGTTTAGTTCCCAGTCCAGGAAGATCCCCTAGACAAGAAAACGGCTACCCACTCCAGTATTCTTGCTGAGAAATCCGATGGACAGAGGAATCTGGCAGGTGATAGTCCAGGGGGTTGCAAAGAGTCAGACACGACTAAGCAACTGAGCACTACAGGGTCTGGAACTCTGAACTGAAGCTCTGCTCTCAGCAACTGCCTCATATTTGATCTCCAAGCATTGGTAACACTGGCCACAGAGAGCAGCTAAAGGCCTCCCCACCATATGGATTGCCAGTTATCCAGGCTATCAGTTTCACATTTGCCTTAATGATCCATGATCCCTCTTTCAAAAGGTTATCAGCCCCGGAAGAAAATTATCCCAGTAGGACATTCAAATTCTTACACAAGCCAGATTTCTGGACCAATAGCAATTCTCTTCCCTTAGCTTGCAGCCAGAATGTGCCAAGTCATTTTACAAAGTACTTGGGAAATTACTTCCAATGTGAGGAGCCAAATCCTCGTATTGAGTTAGCGTTTCATCTATTTCTGGTAGAAATTTCTCAGGGTTCTCAGATCCCAGGCTTTGAATCACAGCAGATATCTAAGCACCAATCATGGCAAGTTTCTGCTTTGTTTCAGAGACTTGAAAGCCAGAATCAGCTTCACAATTCTACACTCTAATAAACTGCCAACCAAACAGAATGAGATTCACCCATTAATCTTCTGTCACTGTATCAGGAATAATCAAAGTCCAATCTGCTTGGGTTTCAGCTCTTTCTAAAACCTTCTTTCCACCCAGTCCCCTTTCTGCCATCCCTCTCATTCCCATGAGAGTTTAACAGAACACTTGCTTGGAGAAAAATCTCATAAAATGCCCAGCCATTTAGCATCTCTTTTAAACAAATCCTAACCATGGGACAAGAGATCAAAGAGCAGAAAAACTGATTCATTCTCCACCAAACTAAGTGAGGTGATAGAGGTGATAGTGTTTCCTCTAAACTGAATAAGCCCAAGATTCTAAATAACACCTTGGAATGGTATTCTCAGCTGACACTCTGAACACTTTCTTAACCCTAGTGGTCCAGGGGTTAAGACTTTGCCTTCCATTGCAAGGGGTGTGGGTTTAATCCCTGGTCAGGGAGTTTGGATCCCACATACCTCTTGGTCAAAGAAACAAAACATAAAACAGAAAGTCATATTGTAACAAATTCAATACAGACTTTAAAAATGACCCATATCAAAAAATATTAAAAAAAAAGCTGTATTTTTTAAAGAATGTTAAGATAAACCATTATTGTTGTGATAAACCATTATTCAGTGTTCTGCCAATAGTTAGGAATGGCCATGCCAATGAAACATAGGGAAAATCCTCTCTACCTAAGGGTGCAGATGATTCATTCAAAATTCATCGTGGGAATCAAAGAAGGGGAAGGAGGAAGGGATTCTTAGAGATTATTTCATATTTGACTGTGGAGTGATAAAGCTCCATGCACTTTTAGGCTTTATAAGACATCTTCTTTTCTATTATGTGTTTCTGGAGGCATTTTTTTTCTGCATTCTAAGTATCTATTGTAAGAAATAATATGTACGCAGACCTGTTATGCCTGAGTTTTCCTAGTCAAATTGCTAAGAAATGTGACTACTCTTTTAAAGCATGTCTTCTTCTTCTCCATTCCCACATACATTTTTCTCCAAAGTCATTTGAATGTAAAACATCCCCTTACTCCAGAACTTCAGATCTTTTTTGTTTAAGAAATAATGGTTGAGTACCAATTATATGCTAAGCAAAAATCTAAGTCCTGAATACAAATGATAAATAAGCTCTTTTCCTTATAGAATGTGCAGTCTGGTGAGAGGCAAATTCACAGGGGGGGGGAAAAAGATAATTTGAGCACAATGCAGTAGTTTAGCATTTTACATTGAGTATTACAGAAGTATAGCAGAACATTAAGCTCAACCTGGTGTGGGAGTGGGTGGGTACACAACGATGTTAGAAGTAACAACCAAAATCAAAGTTAATTTATCGAGATCTTTAAAATAGGGTACGGATAGGGAAGAGGAACATGAGTTGGCGGTGACAGGATGGGGGCAGGATTCAAGGTGGATCTTTAAATGCATCAGTCTTGGGAATTGTTGACACACTGCTGATACAGTAAGAGACTGGTGGATGATGAGGTTGAAGAGAAAGACTACATCTGAGTCATGGAGTGCTGAGATGCTGGTATGAGGAAGTGAAAGTGGAAGTCAGTGGGGTCTGACTCTTTGCTACCCCCTTGGAATTCTCCAGGCCAGAATACTGGAATGGGTAGCCTTTCCCTTCTCCAGGGGATCTTCTCAACCCAGGGATCGAACCCAGGTCTCCCACAGTGCAGGTGGATTCTTTACTAGCTGAGCCACAAGGGAAGCCCTTAGATGCATTTCTAGAAATAATGAATGCACAGAGAAAAGTTCAAAGCAGGAGAGTGACATAATTCCATTTGCATTTTTGAAGGTCTATATTTCAAATATTATAGAGAATGGATTTATAAACGGAGAAAAGCGAGGTGCAAAGAGGACTGACTAGGAGGCTCTTGCAATATGTTAGGTGAGAGTGGATGTGGATTTCACCTCTCAGTAGAGACGCAAACAAATAAAAAACACATTGTTGAATTATTCAGCAAATAGATTTTTCCCCCAAAGTAAGTTTTCAATACAAGGCTTTAATAAGGAAAACCATTTCTATAGATTTAATACAGTTCAGTTCAGTCGCTCAGTCGTGTCCAACTCTTTGTGACCCCATGAATTGCAGTACACCAGGCCTCCCTGTCCATCACCAACTCCCAGAGTTCACTCAGACTCACGGCCATTGAGTCCGTGATGCCATCCAGCCATCTCATCCTCGGTCGTCCCCTTCTCCTCCTGCCCCCAATCCCTCCCAGCATCAGGGTCTTTTCCAATGAGTCAACTCTTTACATGAGGTGGCCAAAGTACTGGAGTTTCAGGTTTAGCATCATTTCTTCCAAAGAAATCCCAGGGTTGATCTCCTTCAGAATGGACTGGTTGGATCTCCTTGACGTCCGAGGGACTCTCAAGAGTCTT
>SJXQ01005549.1:45610-48473 GCA_006408695.1 Aepyceros melampus | reverse complement strand
GGCTGGGGGGGGGCGAGGGGGAGGAGGAGTGTGGGGAAGACACAGACTTCCCTTATCTTTTCTTCTAATTTTCCTTCAAAATGTGGCTTCTTGCTCAATTCCCAACCCTTAACAGATGGCGACTGCAGTTCTCTCAGAATTTCTTAAAGAAAGGGAAACCTTTGGAATTTATTTCTGCTTTTGCTTTTCCATATAAATAAAAAAGTGTTTTTATATTACTCTTGTTTTGGAGAACATAAGCAATTTTATTCAGACTACAGTATTTCCTTTAACACTATATGGTTGTCAAAACACCATTCCCAGTTTCTTTGCTTTTGACAGCTGAGTCTTTCTTAAATATACCCAAATCGGAACTCTTTATACTAAATAGTAAACCCGAGATAGGAGCAAGTGCCTTCCGAGGTGGTATAAAAAAAAAGCAATATAAAAAATTGGACAACTCTACCACCTCTCTATCTTAGCATCTGGAGTGGGGCGGCGGGAGAGCAAGGAAATGCAAACAAATACTATTACAACGATTATTCATCTCTAAATATTTAAGAAGGTTAAGGTTAACGTGATAGGGTGTGAAGCTGTTAAAGAAATTAAACCTGAGATGACTTTATCTGTTAAAACCAAGAATAGAGAGTTCTGGGATCTAAACTGTGATGAAGTAGCTTAATAATTTCATTAAACACTTTCTAAATATGAGCCAACTACTAAGGAAACCCTTCAGCATTTACTCTACTGACAGGAAAGGAAGAAAAACTTTGCCCAACTTTTTTTCAGCTGATATGAGTTAATTTATAATTGAAGAACTTGTCAAATTTTACCTACAAGCATTTAAAATAAATAAATATTAAAATTTTGCAAAAAGACTCCAGATATAATTGGATGACAAAAATGAGAGGGAAGCTTTCTGTATTCCAAGTGGGCCAGAATTTCTTCATGAACAGTTAGCTGGTATCAGAAGTGTTATTTCTGTGTTTAAACAGCATAATGCTAATTAAACTAATAAATGGATTAATAAAAATTCTACCTAAAATGATACAGAACAATTGAAGCTTATTTCCTTGTTCCTTTGCATACAACTTCTATTAATGGCTGTTTGCTTGCTTGTTGTGCAATGGGAAGAGGGAAGAACCCAAAATAAGATTCAAACTTGGATTTCTGAGATAGTGAATGATTTCCCAATCAGGCTGACAGCACAGAAGTAAATAAAAGTTTATGACAGTATCCCTTCCGAACACAGGATTCAAAGTTTGGGTGTTACAAAATTTAGGATAGAATATTTATTTGAACAACTGAGAAGCATGCAAATCCCTCACACCTTTTTTCACTCTGCTTACTTTGGCAGGCGTTTTGTGTAGTACCATCATGTTAATGTCAGAGGTGTTCAGGAATGTTGCATGGAATTTTGAAAATGGCATTACATTGCCTGTTTTGCTGTTGTTTTAGGGGAAAAAAATTAAGCTTAATGAGCAAATCATCACACTATAGTGCCTGCATGTGGAGGTGTCTGAAATAAAAAGACAGCATCCTATAATTTATATTAAATATTAATGATTAAGTAATCTTTTCAACACAGGATTTCAAATTCCATAGAAGTTGTTTACTCATCTATGAACATCTATATGTAAATTCTTAATTTACATATTCAACAGTATTTTAGTAACTAAGACAGAGAAAAAACACAGGCAGATGAATTATCTTTGAGCACAGACGTTAGTTATTTCTTATGATGCAAAATTAACCCCGAAAAAACCCTTTATTCTGGCAGAAGATGAACATGAAAAGCTTCATCTGAAAGTATTTTTTTTTAACATCATGCAGCTAAAGAGGAGGTTGGACATGTTGGTGATCTTTCAACCTGGCTCATAACACACACACACACACACACACACACACACATACACACAATTTCGTACCTTTAGAAGTTTTCTGCTGGTAGAATTTATAGGCCAAATATATACTGAAAGCTTACAGATGGTTACCTTAAAAAATTGTTGGTAAGTTAAGTTTTGATATATAATGGATTTCTGGAGGCAAAGCCATCATCTACTTTAATCCCAAGCATAGGCTCTGTGCAGCCTCGCCTTAAAACTATTAAAAACACAAAAGCCTAACAAAAAATCAAAAATGAAATATTTATTACCGCATTTTGTGACTTAACACTTTTTTTTTTTAACATAACGTCACAGTCCTCATACAAGTATTTTAATGTAAATTTGACAAAGCTTAAAGGTAACAGCATTTTCTTCTAGTGAGGAACACGTGCTGAGAAAAGAAGAATTCATGGACATACAATACCAATTCCACAGCAGATCTGATACTAGCAAAAACATTCTTTTTTTTTTTTTCAATTGAGGTAAACACATAGAATATCTAACATGAAACAATTAATAGACCGAACTCTGTACGAAGTTTGTTACAGTATTCTCTTGCTCCTTTTTATCCCCCAAGCTTTGAGTTTCTGATAAAGTCCTAGTTCTGGTACTATGACCATTAATAACTTTTTTTGTGTGTTGAGGAAAGCTGCCCAACTTAAGATTGTTTTGTCCACAGCCAAGGCTTAGAACTCCTGGAAGAAGCTCCTGCTCTGTCTTTAAATCTTCATTGGCAAGCTCTTTGAAGAAGAGTCCCCCCCAAATAATAATAAGAATTGGCTTATGAAGCACAAACTATAAAGATCTGTTTGAAACTAAAGGACACATTTATGGAGGAACAAAGGCCGGGCATGAAAACACATTCTTGAAGCCGGAGTCCGAGGGATGAGGTTCAGCCAAACGTTCACCAAGGTCTCCAGCGTGGTTCTTTTCTCATTGGCCCAACAGGTTTAAAATATACCACAGTCTCTCCTGGATAGTGAATTCACTGATGAACC
>SJXQ01005549.1:23110-40610 GCA_006408695.1 Aepyceros melampus | reverse complement strand
TACCAAAAATTATCTTTTTAATTTGAAGGCAATTTTTCCTCTCCATGTTCAAAAATAGCTGACTGGATCATCTCCCCTGTCATCTCATAAACCAAGTCGAGGCTGACTTGCTAAAAACAAGTTACTCAGGAAGCGAAAAAAGTTTTCCCTGCGAAAACTTGTATTAATTTGCAACTGTGCTTCTGCCTCTTGAACAAGTCAGAATCTTAAGTTCACAGACTGGAAGATTTTCCCCCTTTCCCTAAACTCCATCATAGGGCGATCCCGCTTCCCCTTGCAGCTGGTCATAAATGGAGACCAGGCTCTGGCACTCGCTTTCACAAGGTATTGTTAGGTCAGCAAAGCCATCAATTAGGCTGTCTGAAGTTTTATCACCAACACAGCAGTAATAAGTGCTGGCCAGAAAGACTTCTGCTCTTCGGCAACTCCTGCAGTTTAAGCCTGTAAAGTTAGGGGTCATTTAGAGGTCAGTGCCAGCTGGGGGCGGCCTTTCCAGTCTAAGCTGGGACACCCAGGGCAGGGATAAAGGTAACTGCCAACCATAAACCCAGCCACCTTTCAACCCACTAGAAAGACAGAGCCTCAGGTACACATGGTTGATATTAGAGTCTAAGAAACATTTTCAAATCAGGTGGTGGCTGAATCAGGAATGTAAAGGAGAAGCAGTTATTTCGTCTAGAAGCCTGGATCTAATTTTGTTGGAAATCCAAAAATAAGTGCCTACTTCATGTTACTTTAATGTTTAATAATGCCCATCAAATATTCATGTACAAACAGAGTAAGATGATAAGAAATCTCCTTTATTTCTCCAAATTTAATAAAAACAAACCAATTTTCTACCATTTGCGAGTTACCCCTGTCCCCGTGCATTTAATGACATGCATTCCCCACACACTTGAGCTGATGCACAAGATTCACTGGCTGTGCATTTTCAGGGGGGACACAGAGGGAGGGGGTTGCCTACCTATAGCTAGCTGTTCCTTCAAAATAGAACCATGGATGATCCTTCCCAGTATTGCAAACCTGTGGACTGCAGCACACCAAGCTCCCTTGTCCTTCACTATCTCCTGGAGTTTGCTCATTCCCAGTATTCCCAGTTTCAAATCTTAAGTGCAGGGGGACTTCATGATTAATGAGTTCGCATGGGGTCACAGTCAGGAACTGAAAGCTCCTTCTTTGAAATTAGCCAGGAAAATTCTACTGTGTGCTGCCAGCTCTGTGCTCCTATGGTATTGAAGTCCCTTTTGCAGAGGACAGCAGCCCACACCCTTTTAGGCCTCCTGTGAGCACTCTGGTGGGAATACAATTAGATTGAAGAAAAACAGCCAGGAGAAACCAAAGGAGTCTTTTGCATAAGGCGTTTGTTTGGCAAACAATGCACTTCTTTATTACTTAAGAACGTGTAGCTCAGGTTGTCAAAAATGTCACACCCCCTCAGGTTTGGGCAAGTAAGTGACAGGTTATGTGAGGTGAAAACAAAAAGAAGAGAGTGGAAACTATATATTCCCTCCAGGCACTTTTAAGTGTTGCTGAGGAATAGCTGATCAGCTAGATCACAAAGCCTTTTAGAAGTACCCCTCAAACCTTAGTGGTCTACTCTTTTCCTTCACTGCTCTTACTGAGACCTTTCCCTCACTGCTCTTACTAGGACCAAGGACAACTGACCTGAGAGTTGCACCAGAAAACTCCTTTCATCAGCTCAGATTATGACCCACTGAGATGCTCAGAAGAGTGGGAGAAACCTTTCCTCTTCTCCTGGAAGTTTCTAATGGAGGACACTATGGCAGGGTTTTCACCTCTTACGTACTAGTAATCCCGGTTTTGTTTTTTCCTATAGAGCAACTCTTTAGGTAAAACGAATTGCTATTTTTCCCTTTTTGATTTCACCCTTTTACTCTTTTATTATTTACATCTGGAGGTTGTTCCCTTCTTTATGTCTTTCTCAACAGTTCCCCCAAACACTCTCTTCCTCACAGAGTTGCAAGGCATCATGGTCCTTAGTTCTCAGCAGGAGAACTCCACACTGTCTTCAAACAAATAATTACAGGGAAGGTTAGAGGTTCACTCAAAGGTCATTTCTTTGGATACTCGTCAGAATGTTTACATTAGTAAAAACGGGGTCCTCTCAAAAGATTGTTCAATGGGGGATCCACAACAATGCAGAACATTAAAAAAGCATTCTGTGTGCTCGCAGGTCTTTATAGAAGTGCTGAACTTGGAAATGCCACTCCAGTATTACATTTTCAACTAGTTACCATGACATGCACTGGATGTTCACTAGCAGTTATGGCGATGGCCTTTCTTTGCCCGGTTCTGCTAAACAAATAGGCAGAGAGGCCTCTGAAGGTTTTCCCTAGTCTTCTTACAACAGGTCAGAGAGATTTTGCTTTTTTTGCTAGGGTTTCTCTGAACTGTTGTTCTCAAACAATGTTTGTGAACCATAGTGCTATATCTTGCCAGATTCCTGATTCTACCACATTCTTTCAAATCACACAGAATTTGTAAAACATATGGGTCCCAATTTTTCGGAACTCTCTTAACATGCAACTCTTGCCAACTGTCAGCTCCCCTGATCCTAGGCTATCTTATGAACACCATAGATGTCAGTATTAAAATCAACAATTAATAAGCTGACTGTAAGAACGCTTCAACACTCAAAAATTAAATTACTCCCACTGCACAGATGATCCATAGGCCACTCTTAGAAAATACACCCAATGTACATAAAATGAAGCCGTTTAATTATAGACTTAAAAAAATCAAACTAAAAGTATTTTTTTTTAATTTCTTTAAGTGAAATTTCCAAATGTGGTCTTTCCCCCAAATTAGATGACATGAAAGTTTTTTCCACCTTCTCTTATGTTTTTTAAGATGAAGTTATTCAGTGCTCAAGCAATAAGCAGAATATCAACTTTTGATCTACTTAAAATTTGAAGTCTAAATTGAAAATTGCCTGATCTTCCATCTTTCAAGGTCCAAGCTCCATTCATATGGAAAAATGCAACTCACTGGTTCAAAGACAAAAGACATCTTAAAAGGCTCAAAAAGGTTTCTTGGATATTAAATGGGTCTTACAAAATAACATTTTGATGAGTTAAGTGTAAATGAATCAGACACATATGGATTAAGTTATCCTTGAATTTCACACGGGTTTAAAAACTAAGGGGAAAAGAGGGTGTTGGCAAAAACATTTTGGACTTTGCCAAACCCAAAACATTTGAAAAATTGCTGAAGACATCCAACTAACCAAAATGCAGCAAGCTGCACCCAACTTTAATGAAAACCCCCACAAGTTATTTCCAATCCAAAGACTGTTAGGTTTTTCATCTGTATCTGATATTAAAAAATGCTCTAAATTGTAATGTCATCCCAGAATGATTTGAAGTTGAGGACACATACTTTTCTATTGGTATAAACTATTTAACCCCAAATCACAAAGTCTTCTTAGATATTAAATAGCTCTTAAAAACACTCTGAGGTTTGTACAACTTGCATGTAAAATGTGCCACATATGATAAATGCCATAAATAAAATGTGCTAGTAAGCCTAATGCCTTATCCAGATTTCACTTAAAAAAAATTCATTAGCCTCACTATGACTTTTTAAGGGCTAGAGATAATTCCATTAGTGACTCCCTAGGGGATGAGTACCCTAAAATACACTACTTCTATTGATTTGTGTTGAACACAAAGTTAGTACACAGGCTCATGCAAAAGCTTTGGAGAGGATCTACTATCTACTTTCTCACTAAATTTTATCAAAATAGAAAATGCATTAGTATGTGTGATCCTTAAAAATTATATACTTAGACGGTTAGCTTAAAAATAAACTTAATTACAGAAATAAATTCAATGACTTTCCAAGAATCATGAGGCCTTTTTGAGTCAACTTAGAGTGAATATATATATGTGCCTGTGTGCACGTGTAAGTGTGTTTAGGCTAAGCCATGTCTGACTCTTTGTGACCCCATGGACTGTAGCCCGCCAGGCTCCTCCATCCATGGGATTTCCAAGAAAAGTATGCTGGAGTTGGCTGACATTTCCTTTTTCAGGGGATCTTTCCAACCCAGGGATCAAATGATCAAACCTGTGTCTTCTGCCCTGGCAGATGGATTCTTTTATATATAAAAAGAACAAACCCAAGAGAGGAAAATATCATTGAAATCTCATCTTGTCTTTTTGCAGAGAGGTCTTCTGGAGACCTCTCCCACATTCCCACCTTAACTCCCCACAAAATAAGCCAAACTTTTCTGTCAATGAAATCTGACCATGGTGATTTTCTTTTTAAAGTATGTTCACTCCCAAGCATATTTCAGATTGATAGAAGGAGACTTAGGTATCTTTCCAGATTGTTGGTTGATTCCTTTCTTTTTCTCCATCTTTTTAAATGGCTGATAAATCCTCCTTCTGGTTCACTAACTGCATTCCCCACTTGGCAACCCATTCCTTTTGGCAGCATTCCTTTTGTTAGAAAGTATAGGCCTCCATGGAGTCAACTGGAAAGATGCCAGCCCTGAACCCTCTGAGGAGGAATCAAGAATCCCTGGAAGTGAAGATGTTGCAGGGATTGGTCTGGTCAAAGAAGTAGAGGTAGAACTGCTGAAGAGAGATCGGATCAATTTGGAAGAGGTATTGTCCAAATACCCTGGTGATTGGGGACCTTTTAAAAAATGAAAAACCTGTCTCTTCACTTTTCTCAGCCACAAAACTCATCAGAGAAGGTGCTTATTCACAAAGCTTGCTACTGGTTGGGATTTGCAACAGTGAAGTCTCAGTCAGGACAAGTCCATTATTAAGTTTCTTCGACTTTTCTGAGTTCAAGAAGAAAGCATGTCTTTCTCTGTGCTGTGGTTATGGCTAAGAGCAGGGTTTTCTCAGTGAGATATACTGAAAAGGTTGAATCAGTGAATTAAGCAGATTTAATACCTTTGAATGTGTACTCCAACACACAGATGACTGAGTCATGTCTGAAACCTGCATTTTTCATGGGTGGCCAGATAATGGGTCTTTTCTCCCAGATAATTGTGAGCAAAGTAAGGTAAACGAATGAGATTCATGGGTTATTTAGGGCTACAGTTATGGTTCATAATCAATTTCCCAGAGCTACAGGTTGATTTTTAATTTGATAGAGGTGAGATTGGTCTACTGGAGATGCAGGTTTGATCCTTGGGTTGAGAAGATCCCCTGGAGAAAGAAATGGCAACCCACTCCAGTATTCTTGCCTGGGAAATCCCATGGACAGAGGAGCCTGGTGGGCTACAGTCCATGGGGTTGCAAAGAGTCAGACACCACTTATTGACTGACTATACACACAGATTAGTCTACAGCTCTCAAAACACCATGAACTAACACTTCTAAGTTTACAATATGAAAACATGATATTAACCCAGACTCACACACCTTTTGTAGCTTTACGAATATGCCTGAGTAGTGGAGTGTTTATGCTGACATGAAAAGCCCTGAGCAAAATTATCAAGTAGGTGATGCTTATCTTTCGACAGCTCTCTACTGTGGTTCCCCAAAATCATTTCATCTTAATTCTTCCTTCAAGATAGGAGGGCTCACATAGGTTCTTTACTAAAATACCCTACTTTGGGTAAACCCTTCTCAGATATTGTTCCATATTCCAGACTTCTGTGTAGAGCAAAGTGATGAAGAGCATAGGAACATATTTTCTACCCTTTCCTTGCTGTGTCACCTTGGGCAAGTCTATGCAAACTTCCAAGATTCAGTTTGATTCCTTTCTATAAACTGGGATGATAGTTGAGCCCAGGTCATTTTGAGGATTAAGGAGGGTATTGCTTGTAACATCTTTGTGCCACAGTACCTGGCACATAGTAAAGGCTTGTTAAATGTTAACTTACACTCAGAATGCATCTATACAATGCCCCCTCCTAAAGAGCTCTGTTCTCTTACAGGTAATAATTAACACTAGGTGGGTTATTATAAAACAAAGCCAAGCTGATTGATAAGAGGATAATAATGTGCTGTACCCCTGAAGGTAGCATGTGTTCATGCCATGTAGGGTCTTCCCAGAGATTACAGCTAATCCAAGTGTTAATGTCATGGTGGGGATTTTAGACACTGGAGTGGGTGTCTGCTGGGGGGCAGGGTAGTGGGGTGAGCTATTTTGGAATCACTCTCTTAACGATTCTTTGGATCCTTGCAACTCTGTGCTCCATGGACCAACCATATCAACATCAACTCAAGCTCGTTAGAGCTACAGAGATAAGTGGTCCCTACCCTGGCACTTCCCAGGTGGTGCTAGTGGTAAAGAACCCATCTGCCAGTCCCTGGGTTGGGAAGATCCCCTGCAGGAGGGCACAGCAACCCATTCCAATATTCTTGCCTGCAGAATCCCACAGGCAGAGGAACCTGGTGGCCTACAATCCATAGGGCTGCAAAGAGTCAGACACGACTGAAGCGACTTCACATGCGCACACCTTGCACTAATGAATCTGAATCAATATTCTAAAATATTTCCAGGTGACACATGCAGATTTAAATTTAAGAATTCCTGCTCTAGGTCACATACCAAATACACGATCGATCCAGTACTCTTACTAAGAACAGAAACTTGCAAAGATCAAGTTTTAATCAAGAACCGTAGCTGTGAATATGCACATATTATTCTCTTTAGGTATCTCAGATCTAAACAGTCCTTTAATCACTTGTTTTGGGCAACAAACAATTTAGAGTAATTTAATACATTTCATTCTGTCAGTGCCTCCGATAGGAAAATTTGGACTGATAAAGTGTTTTTGTGGAAACTGTTCTCTCTCAGGAATGGATAGCAGGGAAATGGTAGATTTCTATTTTTATTTCATGTAGTTCTGCACTGTTTAAGTTTTAAATAATAAGCTTGATTATTTTTTATAATTTAAAAAATCTTTAGAACGACCTGGAGAATTTGGCATCCTATTCTACTCAGGCTTACATGGCCAATAGTAGA
Source organism: Aepyceros melampus (assembly GCA_006408695.1). NCBI lineage: Eukaryota > Metazoa > Chordata > Mammalia > Artiodactyla > Bovidae > Aepyceros > Aepyceros melampus. The sequence continues at coordinate 33,659 of SJXQ01005549.1, read as the reverse complement.
GACTGTTTAATAAAAGTATTTGAGAAATTCCTTGAAGATAGGGAATTATCTTTTATTTTCTTTATAATACTGAGGAACAATAAACACTATTCCATAAGGATAATCACACTCAATAACAAAACATCCCAGCAGGTTATGATTTTGAAGCACTGTTACTCTCCCAGAACACCATCAGATTATTCATATGTGGCTATTTATCATGCACTATAAAAGAGATCTTTCAAAGCTACTTGAAAGCAAAGGAGGAGGAAATACGCAAACTTCCTTAGCTATTCATATCTAGAATCTTCCTCTTAAAGATAAAATACTAAGTCAATAGACATAAGTTGTAGTGTATTACCTCATTCTGTACATGATTTATTGCAGATGGAAATCAACTAGAAACTGAATTACTTTGAAAGTTTTACTACTGACATTAAAATTCCAGATCTGTATACCTATACTCCTAATAGTGCTTCTGAAAACAATTCTTTGCAGACACGGAAGATACATCTATAACTCTATTCAGTTCTATCACATAAAAAAAACTGGAGTAATCATCTTCAAAATTTCCAATTATGAAGTCCCTGTTCATCTATCTGAACCCTACTGCCTGACTGGGCTTCGAAAAAAATCAACCAGTCACTTGACAATCAGTTACACACATTTTAGCTGGTTCTCATCATGTTCCTAGCCACTTACTAATTCGTGCTAACAGGAGGAGATCCTTACAAATCTAGCATTTCTTTAGCTTTCAAGACCCCTTTGATTGGAGTATTAATTCTCTATCCTACTTCTCAGTGGAAGCCACCTGAGCATTAACTTGCCAAAAATATAGGAAGCTGTTTAGCAATTATGTATCAGCTATGTTTGAGGAGATCAAGGTGCACTCATATGCCCTATGCTATGGATATCTCTCTGATTAGCTTGTCATCTGCTCGGAAGAAGATGTAGGCGGATTCTCCCATACAGTCTAGCAGGCCAGCTGTTAGCTGCCTGTCAAGCCCTCAAGTGGACAAGTAGTCCAGGAGCAAAAATGTCACTCCTTTGATCTGGCAAGGAGCAGCTGCTGATTTATAGAGTAGGACTTTGTTCTTCCGTTCTATTTTACTTTCTTTCCTAAGGCAGAACCACAAAATCCAGGAGAAAAAAAAAAGTGCCGTTCCCAGCAACATCAACAAGCTCTGACAACTGCAACAGGGTTTTTCTTGGCCCGAACAAAGCTCTCAGGCATCTCCTTTGACGCTCACCTTTCCCCCCCCTCCCCCCTCCCCACCATTTTTTGCAATGCGGTAGTTATTGTTTAATTCAGCTTCTGTAAATGGAATGGACTGTGGCCAGCAAGCCTGGGGCATAAACACACCTGTATGAAAGGAGCCTTATTGTAGCAACCATCCACAAGCAAGCTCGCATGAACCACGTTCCTGAGTTCAGAAAGAATGCTCCGTTTTTCCTGACAGCAAATTTTACCCTAAGTGCGTTTCTACTTTTGTTGCCACCAACCTGTGATGACCACATGTGAACTGTTTCCTCCTCAATGGCATTACACTCTTTAAATCAAGAGAATAAGGGATTCACTTTTTTAAATCTGTGAGCAAACAGATCCATCAAAAATGTTTATTCACTGTCTACAATATCAATCATTAAGCCTTGAATTAAACAACATCCAGAAAGGCTTTTGCAAATGCAGTATCAAAGATGCCATAATGTTGATTTCGTTACCACTGATTTATACTGACACAGGCTTCCCTGAGTAATATATAAGGAAAAAAAAATCAACAACAAAATCTCCATAAGCCATATGCATCGCCTTGCTAAGAATTAAACTGGCTTCAAATGCACGATCCTGTTCTTAGTGGATACATCTGTCACGTCAAAGATGCCCTGTCAACCAAGTGGGACAGGAAACAATGTGGCCTTGAGATAAGCTGTGAGAAGTCAGTAATCATATGCAAGTATGTATGTGTACATGTGTGTATACACATACATGTATGTGTATGTATGTACACACATACACATACCAGGCAATAAACTTTGCAGAGATTAACACCTGGCTAAGTTTTCTGTGTGGCTGCTGGAAGGAAGGGTAAAAAGGGTTATCAACTCTAGGATATGTAGACATATAACCACATAGGTCATAGACAGAAATTTTGTGGATGGCAGGAATGCTGAAAACAAAGGAGAAAAGAATGGCTGTTTAAACATCCTTTTTTGCCATCAAGCCATGTTCTAGTGTGTGCTCTCTTCTCCCCTTTCTCACTCTCACCAGGATGAACAGACTTTTTTCAAAACCTCGTTCCTTGCTCTACCCTATGTTCCCCTTTGGTCAATCAACAGTTACTCAGGACAAACTTCTTCAGTGTTTAGAGGATTATCCTAGTAGATCTTTCTCTGGGACTGCGTACAGGTCCCAGGGAGAGACTGGGTTCTGGTGGAGGGAAGGGGCGGGAAGATACAGGATAGGAAGGGCAGCAAGGTATAAAGAAGCAGGGATTCCATATGGCCTATTTTCATCCTTTTTCAATTCTAAAAAATTTAGAATGAATAATTTTTTAAGGTCCACAGTAACCTATATATGCATACACACTGATAACTTCTACGCACTATATCTAACAAAAGACAAGTTTAATGACAGAATATTACAAGGTCATATATAATAAGAACTTATATATAATATGAAAATATATCATTATATGACTCTATTGTCCACATATATATTTAAAAATTTGAAAATGCAACTTATGCCTTTAAAGAATTTTACTCTTCACAACTACAGAAACAAATCGAAAAGCACAATTTGAGAATACATCATAGTCCTAAATAAACATGGTCCAAACTCAGTAAATAAGTGAGATGGGGTCAAAAGAGAAGTCAGAAGTCAAGTTAATCATCAGCTTCTTGGAGGAGGGAAGTTGGACCAGATTAAAATAGTATAGATTATCGAGAAAGAAGGAAATAAGGAAACGGTGTGTGTGAAGACAGTGAAGTAGACTAAAGCCCATTGTGTGCAAGGGAGGGTTCAGGCACTGAATTCTGACAGGTTCCTGATTTTGGTCAGGAAAACACAACCACAGTTAACATACAAGCTAGGGGAGGCACCTTTATTTTTTCAGCTTTATTGAGATACAACTGATACATAACATTGTAGAAGTCTGACATCAAGACTGCTTGGAGAAATATCAACAATGTCAGATATCCAGATGATACCACTTCAATAGCAGAAAAGGAAGAGGAACTAAAGAGCCTCTTGATAAGCATGAAAGAGGAGAGTGAAAAAGCTGGCTTAAAACGCAGCATTTAAAAACTAAGATCATGTCATCCAGTTTCATCATCATGGCAAATAGATGGGGGAAAAGTGGAAATAGTGACTTGGGCTCCAAAAATCACTGTGGATGGTGACTACAGCCATGAAATTAAAAGACACTTGCTCCTTGGAAGAAAAGCTAGACAGCATATTAAAAAACAGAGACATCACTTTGCCACCAAAGGTCTGACATAGTCAAACCTTCCCTGACATAGTCAAAGCTATGGTTTTTCCAGTAGTCATGTGTGAATGTGGGAGTTGGACCATATAAAGAAGGGTGAGCACCAAAGAATAGATGCTTCAAATTGCAGTGCTGGAGAAGACTCTTGAGTCCCTTGGATAGCAAGGAGACCAAACCAGTCAATCCTAAAGGAAATCAACACTGAATATTCATTGGAAGGACTGATCCTGAAGCTCCAATACTCTGGCCACCTGATGCAAATAGCTGACTCATTGGAAAAGATCCTGATACCAGGAAAGACTGAGGGCAGGAGGAAAAGGGGGTGACAGAGGATGAGATAGTTGGATGGCATCACTGAGTCAATGGACGAGTCTGAGCAAACTGCAGGAGACAGTGAAAGACAGGAACCCTGGCATGCTGCAGTTCATGGGGTCACAAAGAGTTGGACACAACTGAGCGACTGAACAAGTCTGACATGTAATATTGTATAAACTTAAGGTAGTGTTGATTTGACACATTCATTATTACAAAATGATTATCTGACACCTCCATCACATCACATAATTACTATTTCTTTTTCAGGGCAAGAAGATTTAAGATCTATTCTCTTAGCAACTTTCAAATACATAAGACTGTGAATTATCATCACCTGGCTGTGCATTGGACTTCTAGAACTTTCTCATCTTGAAGCTGGAAGTTTGCACCCTTTGACCAATATTTCCCTATTTCCCCCACCCAGGTGGAAGTTCTTGAGTAACAAATTGAACTTCTGAAATTCCTAAAGAGTAGAATGATACAATATGGTGCTTGAGGAAGATCTATTCTAAGGGCTACATATGAGCTGATGAGAAGCAAGAAGCTAAATGGTAGAAAGCTGTTATATTCCAAGCAGAAGAGGGAAATGTATACTCAGACTAAGTTGGTAGAAATACAAAAGAAGTGGGACATGTGGCTTGGAGAACTGCTGATGAATTGTGTTTAAGATGGCAAAGAAGAGAAACAAATAGAAATGCTATTATAAGAGGATAAACTTGAGAATCTATGTCTGGTATACTATAGTATTCATTTGATAAAAACTGGAAATTTCAGAGGAATTCCTACTTGTTATGGCAAGGGGGCCCAAAGTCAATTTTCTAAAAGTACCTTTGAGTTGACAGTGGGACTTTCAGGCTGAGAAACTAGGCAGGCCACTCAAGATAAAGGACAAAAAGAGAGTAAACAGTTGGAAAGAAGCGACTTTAACTTCAAAACCCTCTCGTCTCTTCAAAACTCCAAAACTAGATGAATATTTCAGACTGTGGCAACAAGTATAATAAAGTGCTTGCGGGCGTACTAAGTCACTTCAGTCGTGTCCGACTCCTTGTGACTCTATGAATCATAGCCCTCCAGGCTCCTCTATCCATGGGATTCTCTAGGCAAGCATACTGGACTGGGTTGTCACACCCTCCTCCAGGGGATCTTCCCTGTCCAGGGATGGAACCCCAGTCTCTTATGTCTCCTGCATTGACAGGCAGGTTCTTTACTGCTGGCACTACCTGGGAAGCCCAATAAACTGCCTAACCAGCTCCAAAAAATTACTTCTTCTTCCTACATCCTCCAGACTTTATGAAGTCCATTATCTAACAATGTCTGGTCTGTTAATTAATTGTCAGTAAAAGCCTTTATTCCTATTAGGTCCAGCTTGCTGGTTTTTCTTTTAATTCTGAGATAATCTGTGTAATTAGAGGCTGATGGTAATATATCTCTGGCACACTGTGTACACTTCATACTTGGTGGAATTTACAAAAAAGTTTTAAAAATCTGAAATAGGAAAAATATACAGAAGATGGTGTTTTTAAGCAAGAGTGGTAAGACAATCAAGGGTGGGTTTTCTCCAGGTGGTGACAACAATTTAGAAGAGAATTGATAGTACAAAGTGTTACACTGAAAAGGGACTCCATTAAGTGTGATGGCTTCCAAATTGTGTCCTCCTTTCAAACCATATTTTTCTTTTTAAATGGGCTTTTAAAGTGAAAAATATAGCACTTCACCCAAAACGGTGTGGAAACAAATGGTTCTCAAGTCTCTATTCTTCAACTCAGGCCAAACCACACCAACACCAACAATCTAAAGCCACTTGGTGTTTGGCAGGAAGGGGCTTGCATGAGAATGTCCCCATGGTCTTTCATTTGTCTGTAGGGCTCCTTTTTCTAAAGCAGCAGGGGAGACCTCAGAGACCAGCATGGCATGCCAGGAGTGTTTGTACGGGCCAGCCTCTTATCCTTCTTCCAACTCTCCTGCTGATTTAAAAGAAAGAATGTGGCAGAAGACACATTTGGAAGGTGGCAACATTCTTAGGGCCCTTTATCAATACCACTGCTTTCTTTAAATTGTAGCTTGGTCTCTTGTTTGAGAGGCTGAGATTTTAGCACTTTTAAAGGGAACCATAAGTGAGAAATCTCCTAGGTGTTAAGCTTTAGAGTGGCTTCAGCCCAAAATCCAAAAAAAAAAAAAAAAAAGAGAGAGAGAGATTAAAACACAGAAAGTCAAGTAATATTAAAAGAAAGATCTAACAAAGTATTATAAATATGTATATAGGGTACAGTTTTCCTGTTTAAACCATGTTATTTAGCCAGTTTCTACTGGCATCTCGTCCAGGTGCCAAAGGGGGGAAAAATCAAAGATTTGTAAAATTTCAAAGTCACTTTAAATAAACTATATTTCTAATAGCTATACATCTAACAATAATTTTTAAAAATATATTATGAAAACATATCCCATGATGTCAAGAAGCAAAAAAAAAAAATCTATTCATAAATACATGACTTAATAATGTCCTCACATTTATGATGACCAGACATCAAAGACCAAATTCCAAATAAAATTTCTTGACTGCCTTTCCTTATAACAAATTAAACATCTTTTTACTTTGATTTGTAGCTGGGTAGCATTCTGTATCTTCTTCAGAGATGTTATATACAGTCTTCCCAACGTGACGGTATTATTACCCACAAAATTTTTAGCATCATCCCGTAATCATAAAAGACATAAAATATATCTTTATAAATCACAAGAGACTTAGCAAACCAGCAGTTATGCCACATCTGCTTTAGTCCTTAAATATTTTAGCTTTAGAGGGTTAGTTAGTGGATTTCTTTCCCTCGAATTGCAGAGAAATAAAGACATCAACCTTTGATTCCCGTATCCACACACAGCTACAGTCACCAACAGACAAAGAAGCAAACACTGTGTACTGCAATTTGAAAGGAATTTTTTGCATATTCACATCTCACATTTATCAGAATTCCCTAAAGTGGCCTAACTATTAGAAATAGAAATGATAGCATTTGAAATTTCTCCATTTTCACAGTAAAGTAACATAAAATAATTTAATTTAGAAATTGGTTTAACTGCTATACAGTTATGTATATATAAACAAAAAGACAATTAATAAGTATAAAGTTAATATACCAACTACCTAGGAACATACTATTTCTTCTGTCTTTGGGGCCTTTCTCTCACGGCTGTCTGGTAAACACACCCTTCAATATTCTTATCAGAGAATATCTTTTTTGAGGTAACATCCCAGATTCCATAGTTTGAGTAAGAAGCACTTCTTCAGTCAGTAGTACCTAGTTCACAGATCCATCAGAGCATCTATTCAATACTATAATCATAATGTATATATCTAGCTTCTCACCAAGTAGTCCCAGAGGCCAGGGCCACATCTTAATTTTACGTTATTGAAAGCATGTCAAGCATACAGTAAATCTTCAGTAAAATGTATGGAGAAGTGCTAACCAAACGACAATGAAAATAGGGTTCCCCTGACTTGGAAACAATGTCAAATTGAGAATGGAAGAGGCCAGAAGAATTTCCTGTCCTCATTTTGCAAGTGGCTGAATAGCTGAAGCCCTGATGAAATGACAGCACATTAAAAAGCAGAGACATTACTTTGTCCACAAAGGTCCGTCTAACAAGGCTATGGTTTTTCCAGTGGTCATGTATGGATGTGAGAGTTGGACGCTAAAGAAAGCTGAGCGCCAAAGAATTGATGCTTTTGCACTGTGGTGTTGGAGAAGACTTTGAGAGTCCCTTGGACTGCAAGGAGATCCAACCAGTCCACCCTAAAGGAGATCAGTCCTGGGTGTTCATTGGTAGGACTGATGTTGAAGCTGAAACTCCAATACTTTGGCCACCTGATGCGAAGAGCTGACTCATTTGAAAGACCCTGATGCTGGCAAAGACTGAGGGCAGGAGAAGGGGACGACAGAGGATGAGATGGTTGGATGGCATCACCAACTCAATGGACATGGGTTTGGGTGGACTCTGGGAGTTGGTGATGGACAGGGAAACCTGGCATGCTGTGGTTCATGGGGTCGCAAAGAGGTGGACACGACTGAGCAACTGAACTGAACTGATGAAATGATTTTTCCTAGAATGGGGCAGAGCTAAGGTGGGAAATAACTCTGGCATCCTGTCTCTGGGTAGTGATCTTTGCACTCAGAAACAACTAAAGATACAGACTAGAGACATTAGTTTAAAAGTGTGACTCCATCTGGCTTTACGGATGCCAGGCAAATCTTGTGTACAGGGATGAAGGAAGAGAAGGACTTGACTTGGCAGAAAGTGGGCACCAGACTTTTCTAAGCTGAGTAACACTGAATGATAAGTCCAGTTGCTGGAGAGGGGAGAATAAGCTGGGAGTAAGTTCCCCTGGAGAAGGAAATGGCACCCCACTCCAGTATTCTTGCCTGGAAAATCCCATGGGCGGAGGAACCTGGTAGGCTACAGTCCATGGGGCCGCAAAGAGTCGGACATACTCTGGCATCCTGTCTCTGGGTAGTGATCTTTGCACTCAGAAACAACTAAAGATACAGACTAGAGACATTAGTTTAAAAGTGTGACTCCATCTGGCTTTACGGATGCCAGGCAAATCTTGTGTACAGGGATGAAGGAAGAGAAGGACTTGACTTGGCAGAAAGTGGGCACCAGACTTTTCTAAGCTGAGTAACACTGAATGATAAGTCCAGTTGCTGGAGAGGGGAGAATAAGCTGGGAGTAAGTTCCCCTGGAGAAGGAAATGGCACCCCACTCCAGTATTCTTGCCTGGAAAATCCCATGGGCGGAGGAACCTGGTAGGCTACAGTCCATGGGGCCGCAAAGAGTCGGACACAACTGAGTGACATCACTTCACTTCACTTCAATGGGAACTGAGGTCAATGAAATATTATGGTGTACGTGTGTTCTGGGATAGACGAATAATAAGTAGAAACTGAAGAAAGGGGAAGGAAAGAATAGAAAGCTTTCTTAAAAAAATTTTTCCCCAGATTGTACTCTGAAGGACACTGGTGTCAATGTTTCAGTGTCTCTCCAAAACAAAGATGGTAAGTCAGAGTGTGGTAGGGAACCAGCACTAAATGAAACAAAGAAAGTCAAAGTGTTAGTTGCTCAGTCGTGTCCAACTCTTGCAACCCCGTGGACTGTAGCCTCTCGGGCTCCTCTGTCCATGGGCTTTCCCAGGGAAGAATACTGGAGTGAGTTGCCATTCCCTTCTCCAAAGATCTTCCCAACTCAGGGATTGAATCTGGGTCTCCCACATTGTAGGCAGATTATTTACCACCTGAGCCACCAGGAAAGCCCAAATATATATTATGAATCTCTAAGAAGGCATGATAGTACAAATCAAATTTGGCTTAAGTTATTAAGATTTTGAGGGGCACTAGGCTATGGTTTTTCCTGTGGTCATGTATGGATGTGAGAGTGGACTGTGAAGAAGGCTGAGTGCTGAAGAATTGATGCTTCTGAACTGTGGTGTTGGAGAAGACTCTTGAGAGTCCCGTGGACTGCAAGGAGATCCAACCAGTCCATTCTAAAGGAGATCAGCCCTGGGATTTCTTTGGAAGGAATGATGCTAAAGCTGAAACTCCAGTACTTTGGCCACCTCGTGTGAAGAGTTGACACATTGGAAAAGACTCTGATGCTGGGAGGGATTGGGGGCAGGAGGAGAAGGGGATGACAGAGGATGAGATGGCTAGATGGCATCACCCGACTTGATGGATGTGAGTTTGAGTGAACTCTGGGAGTTGGTGATGGACAGGGAGGCCTGGCGTGCTGCAATTCATGGGGTCGCAAAGAGCCGGACATGAGCAACTGAATTGAACTGAGGGCTCCAAGGATTTGAAAAAATTAAGGAGTATTTAACCAAAATTGTGTTTTTAAATTATTTATGAATTTGAAAATAGGATTTCCATGTTCCTACTTCCCCAAGTCAGACTCAAAGATAGAGAACCATTTGTAGGGCTCTTGTTTTATATCTTGTATTTGATCAGTCCCTCAGTCATGTCCAACTCTTTGCAACTTCATGGACTCTAGCTCCATGGACAGGCTCTTTTGTCCTTGGAATTTTCTAGCAAGAATACTGGAGTGGATTGCCATTTCCTACTCCAAGGGACATTCCCTACCCAGGGATCAAACCTGCATCTTTTGAGTCTCCTACATTGGCTGGTGGATTCTCTACCACTGTGCTTTCTGGGAAGCCTGTTTTCTATCTTACCTGTTCACAACACCGCTCCCAAGATTATTATAAAACCTGACTACTCCATTGCCCTTGGACCCCTAAAAATATTCAGGCTGAGAATGTTCTTTGAATTTCTCTATCTCAAAGATAGTTTGATCATTAGGAGATGTTGCTAGGCTAGGATGTTTGCTCTAATTTTCCCCTTTTCCTACTTTTCTCGTATTTTCTTGCTCAATGAAATATTATAAAAAGCAACAACTATTATTGGTATTTTGCTATGTGTACCTAAAATTTCTGCTTCAAAAATGATTCAGAAACGGAAGACTAATCTTAAAACTTGGAGGGTTTTTTTTTTTTGGCAACACCCTCTGCATCTTTCATTAATGAGAACTAAAACTTGGGCTGTGGCCATCTAACTTTAGCATGTCGACTACATGTGTTAGAGACTCCTGCATACAGAGGATGGAAGATGGGGAGGAGAGAGACAGAGTCAGAGACAAGGTGGTGGGGGAAGCAGGCCGTTAAGGAAAGACAGAAATGAGAAGGGAGGAGAGACAGGAAAAGAGGAAGTGTTGCTTTGGGTAAA
>SJXQ01005549.1:0-22998 GCA_006408695.1 Aepyceros melampus | reverse complement strand
CCCCACCAATTCTACTTTTTTGTTTACAGAGTGTACAAGTACAAAATCAGCTTTTACTTAGAACTGTGTTAAACACCACCTGCCTGCCCTCTGAACCTCGCTGTCTCAGGAAGAGGTCAGCCCGGTGAAGGGCTCCAGTTCTATAAGCAATCCTGTCATTCAGGCTAACAGCAGTGATTCACTCACAGGAGGCAAAAATGACTCAATTGTTGGGCTTATTGACTCCAGGGAGCACAGCTACTCTATCATTACCATGGAGTGCAAACACCCTGAGCTCTGTGTTGGTCCACTTAAAATTACTATTTGCTGTGAAGGATTGGCAAAGCAATTCTTAAAATGATGGGGGTGAAAGTCAGGCGAGCACCATTATGGGCTTTTCCTTCCGTTTAAGCAGAAGCAAGCAGTACAGGACTCGTTCTGAGACTGACCCACTTATTTAACCTTCTGTTCACTTTGCTGTATTAACATATATTAACTGACTATATAAGCCCTGGGGGGGATTACCTCATGACCAAATTACAGTTCCATTTTCACGGGTAACCTCTCCTTGGGTGGAAATTAAACCCCAACATAAATACACTGTCAGTCCATACAGAATTGAGGAAAGATGCCCACGAACAAACGCCGAACGCCTGTCCTGCAAAGACCACAGCAACCACGGAGAGGTTTGGTAAATAAGACACTAGAGGAACTATTTGAAAAACCAAATAAATTTAATTAAATAAGTTACAAAATTATTTTCCCGTCTCTTATCTACTCCCCTTGGTTAATATCCATGACATACTGATGTTGCGTAATTGCTCTTATGGAATGCTGCAGCTCTGAGCCATAATGAGCTGCCTTTGCACAAAGGCAGCAAAAGTGGTTTCCCTACAGAGTTATCTTCTCAATTATTTATACTTGCAACACTTTCACATAATGGCAGTTTTAAAATCAAACAAACAAAGCAAACCGTACAAGAAAGGAAGGAGACTAGAAGGTGCAGGGACCTTTTCTTTCCTTTTTGAACACCAGAAAGGAGAACAGGCCACAGCGACTCAGCTGAATTTGGTTTCTTGAAAAGTCTCGGGGGCCCTGCAACCAGATGACATCAAAGCATTTGAGATTGCCACCTAGGTGAGGGATTAGAAACACTCTGCATACCTGCCTTGCTTTTAATCTGTCATATCCAAATATATAAAGGAATGCAAACTTAATTTTTGCCTTTTACAAGTTGGCCTTGAAAATTCCTAATCAGAAAACTTGACCCCCTACTCTCCATTCCTGGAAAAAAAGAAAAAAAAAAGGTGCTAAACTGTCAAAATGATGTCAATGTAAACAGAAAATGGCTGTGTGTGTCATAGTGGTCCCCCAGGCAGCAGAGGGGCTGGCCAGTTTTTATGGTGCTTATTTCCATTGTCCATACCTGCCTTTGGTTAATCAGTCAAAAACTTACATACAAAAAAGCTACTTTACAGTTCTACTATATACAGATATACAAAATAAGATAAAGGGTGTATTTAAACATTGTGGAAAAACTATTACAATATTTAATTTTGGAAAATCTTTGCTATGAAGTGTTACCACTGCTATGAAGTTTCAACTTACTTTGTTCTTAGCACTTAGCTTAGTCGACCATTCAGAGTAGGTACTCAATAGGCATTAGCCTGGTTATATTTCCAAGTTAATCTATAGATGTGTTTGAAGAGCTTGTATTTTAAGAAATTAAAAGTCAACTTTTGACTAGACATACATTTTGGATTTGCACAAAAATTTACATTTTAAGATTCTCCATTAAACAGGTAAAGATTCCAGCCTTTAGGAGGTAGTTACTACCTTCATTTGAAGAGATATTCCTCATCATATAATGGCCAGTCATACATCTGTGATTGAAGATATTTCCCATCAGCACCAGTGAGATACAACTTTTATATCAGCTATCAGCTAGATCCAAAGAACAAACTCTTAAAGCAACTATTTCCTTAAACTCCTACAGAGAAAGATTATAAAGACACCATAAAAATAACAATTTAAAAAACCCCAAATTTGTTTCTTGCAATTTGCTATATGCGCACACTGAATTTACAAACACACACACACACAAACACATACACACGCACGTATGTATTTGCTTTTCATTAACGTACCTTACATAACTTGTGACTTTAAAGCTCTTCTTTTTACACAGTTTTAAAAAATTAAGATATTTTCCCCCCCAAACACACAGGTACTACTCTGAAAGGTCAGAAAGAAAAAAAAGAAAAAAATACACCCTGCTGAAAGGAAATTAGACCATTATCCATAACCCACCAGAGGACAGGCTGTGGGTGAGGTTGTCAGAGGGAAGCAGTTGGGGTTAAGTGGGGATCCACCATCTTGTTTTGCTCCACCCCCAGGAATCTAATGAACCAAGTATCACATTGTAGCCACCTGCTGTTTTTTACAACTCCTCTTAGCCAGGGAAAGCTAAGAATGAACCATATTTTTTGGCTTCCTTTCATTCCGCCACTCTCACCTTCAGTGTCAAACTGTTTAGTGGTGTGGTGGAAGCTGAAAGATTGTAGGCCCAATTCTACACCTTAATATAAAACTATAGTCTATTATTTGGGCTTCTAGTAGCACTAGACACCTTAAACACTGAAAAATTATCTTTCTAGGTGAGTGCATGTGTGCTTATGGACTGGATTTGTCCATAAGCAAAGGGTAATATATGGAGAATGCAGGCAATGGAGAGAAAACTCTTGAGCCAGAAGATTAAAAATAGAATCTTGGTATAGACAAATATAAATCTGAGTAAACTTTGATGTAAGGCTTCCCTGGTGGCTCAGACAGTAAAGAATCTGCCTGCAATGCAGGAGACCTGGGTTCAGTCTCTGGGTCAGGAAGATCCCCTGGAGAAGGGAATGGCCACCCACTTCAGTATTCTTGCCTGGAGAATCCCATGGACAGAGAAGCCTGGTGGGCTACAGTCCACGGGGTCACAAAATGTCAAACATGATTGAGCAACTAACACTTTCAAACTTTGATGTACTGCAAGTATGTCCGATGTTATGCATACATAAATTGGGAAAGGTATACATCAAGGCTTATATTGTCACCCCGCTTATTTAACTTATATGTAGAGTACATCATGTGAAATGCTGGGCTGGATGAAGCACAAGCTGGAATCAAGTTTGCAGGGAGAAATATCAACCTTAGATATGCAGATGACACCACCCTTATGACAGAAAGTGAAGGGGAACTAAAGAGCCTCTTGATGAAAGTGAAAGAGGAGAGTGAAAATGCTGGCTTAAAACAACATTCAAAAAACGAAGATCATGGCATCCAGTCCCATCACTTCATGGCAAATAGATGGGGAAAAAATGGAAACAGTGAGAGACTTCATTTTCTTGGGCTCCAAAATCACTGCAGATGGTGACTGCAGTCATGAAATTAAGACGCTTGCTCCTTGGAAGAAAAGCTATGACTAACCTAGACAGCATATTAAAAAGCAGAAATATTACTCTGCCAACAAAATTCTGTCCAATCAAGGCTATGGTTTTTCCAGCAGTCATGTGTGGATGTGAGAGTTATAAAGAAAGCTGAGCCCCAAAGAATTGATGCTTTTGAACTGTGGTGTTGGAGAAGACTCTTGAGAGCCCCTTGGACTACAAGGAGATCCAACCAGTCCATCCTGAAGGAGATCAGTTCTGGGTGTTCATTGGAAGGACTGATGCTGAACTGAAGCCCCAATACTTCATGAAAAGCTATGACTAACCTAGACAGCATATTAAAAAGCAGAAATATTACTCTGCCAACAAAATTCTGTCCAATCAAGGCTATGGTTTTTCCAGCAGTCATGTGTGGATGTGAGAGTTATAAAGAAAGCTGAGCCCCAAAGAATTGATGCTTTTGAACTGTGGTGTTGGAGAAGACTCTTGAGAGCCCCTTGGACTACAAGGAGATCCAACCAGTCCATCCTGAAGGAGATCAGTTCTGGGTGTTCATTGGAAGGACTGATGCTGAACTGAAGCCCCAATACTTCAGTCACCTGATGCAAAGAACTGACTCATTGGAAAAGACCCTAATGTTGGGAAAGACTGAAGGCAGGAGGAAGAGGGGACGACAGAGAATGAGATGGTTGGATGGCATCACTGACTCAATGGACATGAGTTTTAGCAAGCTCAGGGAATTGGTGATGGACAGGGAAGCCTGGCATGCTGAAGTCCATGGGGTCGCAGAGTTGGAAATGACTGAATGACTGAACTGATTGATGCAGAACATATTTTTCAAAGACACTGATGCAATAACTAATATTTGATTAATCATTACATGAAAGATTAGTTAAATGTTGTGGCCTAATTTTGGGGTTTTCAAATATGGGTAAGTTCTGAAGTCTCACATTCTATGAATGGACTCTAGTTCATCTGGAAAGCATACCTTCTGGCAGTTAAAAGCAATTTAAAGGTCAGAAGATTGTGGGCAGAAGTGAATTGGCTTGGAGAGCAAAACCAACAGCTGACTGGGGCGAGAGGGTGTGACTTTCATCCCTGTAAAAGCTCCCACTGATGGGAACAGAAGCTGCTATCAGTGGCTTGAGGGCAGTAATATTATAAGGCCCTCAATTCCCAAACGTGATAGATTCATAAGAAAATTTAACCTCGATTTTTTTCCAGCTTTTCTCAACCACAGTAACAGACTCTCTCTTAGTACAGCAGCCAATTAACCAAGCATTAAAAAAAACCCACAAATCTATATCAATAGCTTTGCACACAAAAAGAAAGATGTGTGAAGTAAACACTTAATCATTGTTGTAAATGATCTGATCCAGGATGTCTAAGAGCCAAGGAAGTTGAAACAGACTACGTTTGAAAAGACTAATTAAAAAAAAAATCAGAAGAAATAACACATTTCTCTCTTTTCCTGTAAGCATCTGATACATTTGCTTTTACACTAGAGTTTGTAGTAACAGGCCTTGAGCTTACCTTTGACTAGTGGCAGATCAGATAAGAGCATTTGTGCTCAGTGGTGTCTGACTCTTTGCAACCCATAGACTGTAGCCCACTAGGCTTCTCTGTCTGTGGGATTTTCTAGGCAAGAATTCTGGAGTGGCTTGGCATTCTCTTCTTCCAGGGGATCTTCCCTACCTAGGGATTGAACCCATCTCCTGCGTCTCCTGCACTGGCAGGCATATTCTTTACCACTGAGCCACTTGGGAAGCCCTGATCTGATAAGGGATTGGCACAAATATGCTAAACCTGGTTTTACAAATTGTTTTGCAACTTCTCTTCCCAGATAAACATAACCGGAGTACAACTTCTGAGAGGGAAAAAAAAAAAGTTGTGTTTACTTGTCCTGTGCTTAAGGATTTTTTCCTGCTACATGTTCCCTCAGGATGCTGGCTTGCAACCTAGAAAAAGCTTGGATTTCAGTTTGTCTCCAAGGTATTCTACTGTTCAGCGAGGCTGTGAGCTAGGAGGGAAGCTCTCTACCTTGCTGATTTAATTAATGGGATTCTTTTCATTATTATGGGAATTTAGCTGCTTCTTGCCTTCAGTGTTTGGGAAACACTGATTTATGTTTTATATTTTGAAGGAATACTTATTGTTCTTTGACAGCTGAAGCCTGGTCAATTCCTGGCATCGAAGGGACCCCAGGGAGGTGTCACAGTTGCCCTGCCCTGCCCACCTACATGCTGCCATCTCAAGGGCAACCCTCCAGAAGTGAGAAGAACCATCAGCTGTTCCCTACCCATCCCACTCTTCCTCCCTCAGATAATTACACCAGCAGGGGTTGGCCTGTTCCCATTTGTGAACGGTGGTATTTGTAGGTTGATCAGTAAGTGTGAATCACCGATTCGTTTATGTGAAGCAAATAGTCCATGAATCTCTGGACTGGATCTAATCTCTTGATTAAATGGAGTTCACTGAATTAAGTGGTAGACTGTGCTGTACTTCTTATGAAGACCATGACTGAAGCCAAAGTCAGGATAAATTTTAAATATGACAATATATATTTATTAAATATGAAAATATATTTTAAGTTAGTGCTATAGAAAATCTGGCAGGGAGGTCATCATGATCCTACTGGGTTGTTGCTCTCCTAAACTACACAGTTCACCGAATTTTGACTTGAGAAAAAGTCAAACATTTAATGAAAACTCTGGAAAACTCATAGCAAATTTATATTTTAGGCGAAAAATGTCAAGTATCAGTTAATGCCCATAATTTGAGTATAATCAAAGTCTCCTTTCCTAAGAGGGCTTCATAATTCACCTTCACTCCTATGATTATAATTAATATTTATTGAGCTAGGCACTATACTGAGCATATACAGGTATCGTCTCATTTAATTCTCACAAAAACCTATTGAAGCAGGTACCCTTATCAGCATTTCCATTTTATGGTTAGGAAACTGAGATTTGGCAAAATCTAATGATATGCCTCAGAGAAGGCAATGGCACCCCACTCCAGTACTCTTGCCTGGCAAATCCCATGGTCGGAGGAGCATGGTAGGCTGCGGTCCATGGGGTCACTAAGAGTCAGACACGACTGAGCAACTTCCCTTTCACTTTTCACTTTCATGCATTGGAGAAGGAAATGGCAATCCACTCCAGTGTTCTTGCCTGGGGGACAGGGGAGCCTGGTGAGCTGCCGTCTATGGGGTCACACAGAGTTGGACATGACTGAAGTGACTTAGCAGCAGCAGCAGCAGCAGCAATGATATGCTTAAATGTCCTCCAGATGGCTTGATGGTAAAGAATGTGCCTACCAAGCAGAAGACATGGGAGATGTGGGTTCAGTCTGTGGATTGGGAAGATACTCTGGAGAAGGAAACGGCAATCCACTCCAGTATTCTTGCCTGGGAAATCCCATGGACAGTGGAGCCTGGTGGGTTACAGTCCATAGGGTTTCAAAAGAGTTGGTCATGACTAAGCGACTGAGCACGCACTCCCAATAATATGCATAAGGTCACACTATTAGTAAGTGGCATAGGTGGGGCTCATATCCAGTCCTTTCTGACTTAGTATGCTCTACATGGACATGTAGCTACCTCCAGGGTGTATATACTGGTAGTGATAAGAAGGTATTAGGCCTGAACTGTGTTCTCCCTACCCAAATTTATATGTTAAACTCCCAATCCCCAGTACCTCAAAATGTAACTGCATTTGAGATAAGGTGTTTAAAGAGGTGAGCTAAAATGAAGCCATTAGGGTGGGACTCAAAACCAATATGATGCATGTCCTTATAAAGAACAAGAAGAGACACGAGGAATGTAGGTGTTCCAAGGAAAAACCATGTGAAGACACAATGAGAAGGAGGCCTCAGCCAGCCAAGTATAGAGGCCCCTGAAGAGATCAAACCTGACAACACCTTGGTCTCGGACTTCCAGGCTCCAGAATTGTTAGAAAATATATTTCTATAGTTTGAGCCACCTAGTCTGTGGAACTTTGTTAGGGCGGCCCTGGGAAACTAACACAGAAGGTAACAAGGAAATAAGAGCAGGAAGAAAGGCAGAAACCAAAGTTTTATTTGAAAAGATGGTCATTTCTCTATAACCGCTGGAGACCACACCCTTGGAGGCATTAGCTCTTGTCAATCTTCCATACATACTATGATGAGCTTTTTTCTAAATTTATTTTTGGCTGCGCTGGGTCTTTGTTGCTGAATGCAAGCATGGGCTTTCTCCTGTTGCAGAGAGATGGGGCTACTCCTCATTGAGGTGCATGGGCTTCTCATTGCAGTGGTTTCTCTTGTTGCAGACCACAGGTTCTAGGCACTCAGACTTCAGTAGTTGTGGCTCACAGGCTCTAGAGTGTGGGCCTCAGTAGTTATGGCACAGGGGCTTCGTTGCTCTAGGGCATGTAGGATCTTCCCAGACCAGGGATTGAACCCATATCCCCTGCATTGGCAGGTGGATTCTTAACCACTGGACCACCAGGAAGTCCCTATGATGAGCTCTTGTTTCCATGTATTAAGTGAGTGAATGCTGCAGATTGTACATGGGATAGCTAAAGGCCCTGGGGCAGTTAGGAGAAGAAAACTACTTCATGGGTAAGAAAGGCAGGGCTGTTCTAGCTGAGAACAGAAAAGGAAGCAGGCTGATGAAGCAGGTGAGACAGCTCTGGAATTACCTAAAGGGATCTGCCTGAATATAGTTTCCTACCCCCAACACAACTGGAGGCTAGCAAATTAGGAATACTTACAGTTACTCAAAGAAATGATGGTTTTGAACTGTGGTGCTAAGCACCAAAGAATTGATGCTTTCAAATTGCAGTGCTGGAGAAGACTCTTGAGAGTCCCTTGGATAGCAAGGAGATCAAATGAGTCAATCCTAAAGAAAATCAACCCTGAATATTCATTGAAGGACTGATGCTGAAGCTGAAGCTCCAAGGCTCTGGCCACTTGATATGAATAGCCAACTCATTCGGAAAGACCCTGATGCTGGGAAAGGCTGAGTGCAAGAGGAGAAGGGGATGATAAAGGGTGAGATGGTTGGATGGCAACACCAACTCAATGGATATGAGTTTGAGCAAACTCTGGGAGATGGTGAAGGACAGGGAAGCCTGGTGTGGTGCAGTTCATGGGGTCACAAAGAGTCGGACATGACTGAAAGACTGAACAAAGAATTACTCTTCTTGTCATCTCAGGAGAGATCAGCAGCTGAAATATCTCCTGGAAATCAGGTAGTATCTTGATAACAACCTGATCACAAGCTTGTTTATTTCCAACAGACCCTTTCTTTGATATTTTCCCATCTAGGCAGGAAAAACAGAGCCAATTTTTCAACCAAACACATAAAATGGAGTCTTAACCACTATCTGAGTTCTGGACTAGAACTCTGGACTTAATCTGGACTTCCCAGATGGTGTTAGTGGTAAAGAACTTGCCTGCTAATGCAGGTTAGATCAAAGAGATGTGAGTTTGATCCCTGGGTCAGGAAAATCTTCTGGAGGGGGGCATGGCAACCTACTCCAGTATTCTTGCATGGAGAGACCTACGGACAGAGGAACTTGGCAGGCTACAGTCCATAAGGTCGAAAAGAGTCGGACATGACTGATGCGACTTAGCACATGCAGATTTATAAGTCAGTGGGTTAGTGGGTTCTATGGGAGAATAAAGGAAAAATACAGAAAGGCATCTAATTACACAGTGGTTAGCATTTAATATTTTTTTTAATCAAGAAAATGGGTATGGGGATGTGGTTCAACTGGTGGAAAAAAAAAATACAGTAAAATAAGTCTTTACTCTAAATCTGATTCAACAGGTCCAAACTAATTTTCTCATTCATCAGCTCTGCAGGGTTACATTAGAGTTGTTCTTTAGAAATTTGAATTACCTTTGTTTATTCAGTGTTTATCAAAAGCCTGAAATTCGGAGCATAGCTCTGTCCTCACAATTTAGGCTCCTTGAGTTTTCTCTCAGAGGAAATCCTCAACAGATTTTTATCTTCAACCACATTCTGGTGAAGCACTTGGGTAAAATGTCACCTGGGGCCCCCAAATCATCACTACACTGAATATAACCTAAAGGAGTTTTAGGTCAATGAAAGGAGGAAGCCACAGAACATTTGAAGAAAATAAACACAATGGCAAGATGTCCATGCCATAGACACGTATAGGATTTCTTTACACACAGATGAGAGTTTCCTGGTGGCTCAGGTGCTTGTAATGCAAGAGACCGCGGTTTGATTTTGGGGTCAGGGAAGATCCCCTGGAGAAGGGAATGGCTACCCATTCCAGTATTCTTGCCTGGAGAATATCATGAACAGAGGAGCCTGGTGGGCTACAGTCCATGGGGTCCCAAAGAGTTGGACATGACTGAGCGACTAACACTTTCACTTTCACTTTTCAGATGAGAGTTTCACAACGGAGGCCTCTCCTTGCCTTTCCTGTCTCTACATCACCTACAGTGAAACCCATTCTCACTATCCACATGGTGAATTCTCCCTCCAAACAGTCTCCTGAGTCTCTCGTTTCATCCTCCTCCACTTATGAATAGTCTTTGCTTGTACAAATATCGAAGAAACAATTCTTGATCCCATGAATAAAGTTTTATGCAGCTGCTACTGTCTATTTGGCATTGCACTGAGAGTTTTATGGGGAACTTGCATGAGAGGCCACATTTGCCAAGTGAAAAAAACACTAGATTTGGGATTATTTCATGTCCTAAGGATCTTCTAATTTAACTGAAAAAAGAAGACATCACATTTATCCATCAACCCACTAAGTTTGATGTGACGGGAGAAACAGCACAACTGAATGGAAAGAGCATGGGTTTTAGAGACCTGGGTCTGACTATATCACTTATTATGTGGTTTGGGGCAAATTCTTTAACTTTTCTGTTTTTCAATATCCTCAACTGTAAGATAAGAATAAACTATATACCCTTCTTGAAAGAGTTACCCTGAAGATGAAATGTACTGGAAAGGCATCAGAACATCATCTGAGAACTAAAAAAAAAAAAAAGGTAAGTCATTCTAAAATAAATTTCCAACATTTACAACCCTCCAAGTATTGCCAGGCATACATAGATGAAAAGATTCAGTGTTACTCTCAGAAAGCTGGGAGCTTAGTAGTAAAAAGATGACCATGCTTTCAGATGAATGAGTCTCTGTGGCAGCAAAGTGGTCCTGATGTGCAGACAGGATGGACATAACATGCATGAAAGGGGGACAGGAGACCTTGGGCGTCTCTTAGAAGGATTCTGCTGGGTAGAAATGGGAAGAATAGAAGGAGGAAGAATATACTGGGTAGAGGAAACTGCTTAAGCAAACCACAAAGAGGGCAAGTGTTTGGAGTTAAGGTGCTCGGTAGAAGAGGTGCTAGATCGAAGTATGGAGATGGATTTGAATCCTGGCTTGCAATTTCCTAGCTATTTGACCTCTCTGATTCACAATTTCTCATCTGTAGATTAGAGATGATAGATAAGTTTATTGTAAAGATTAAATATTTAGCTAAACAGTTGGTATATTTGGAATACTATAAATTATTAATGTATTTTTTTAAGTCTTGGAAAGGGTAATTAGAAAAACTCCCAATATTACCAGGTGGCGCTACTGGTAAAAAACCTGCCTGTCAATGCAGGAGATGTAAGAGATACAGCTTTGGCCCCTGAGTTGGGGAGATCCCCTAAGGAAGGAAATGGCAATCCACTCCAGGACTATTGCCTGGAAAATCCCTGGACAGAGGAGCCTGGTGGGCTACAGTCCATAGGGTTGCAAAGAATCAGATATGACTGAATCTACTGAGCATTACTGAACACCCAATGTCACCAAAAGAATCCTAATGTGTGTCTACGTCATGTGCTCAGAGGCCTAATAACAGCATTCATTTTACTACCAATTAAACACTGGAAGAAGAGCCTCAAATTTATTTGTCATTAACTTGCACTTAGATAATTATTTTATCTACAGTGAAACATCATTGGATTGTCAATGGAAAAAAGTAAATAATGAAGAGACAACTTGAATTTTCAATGATTTCATTAGGTTTTGGCTTCTGAGTGTTTTGTCTCCCTACAACAGTATAGAAAAGCATAAACACGTAGATGGACCTTTGTTCAACACTCACAAATTATTCATCTAGGTATTTAAGCATAAAAGAATAACATACCCTATTTATTGTCCCTTGAGGTCAAAGACTATAGAAGCTAAAATTCCTGTGTTGGAGGACGGGAATTAATGTAGGAGTGAGAAGAAGGAAGTGGAGGGCTGGAGACTAAAGTCTCAGAAATACTTAGCAACCTATACTTCTCTTCAGTAACCACCTTTTTAAAAATTCTTAGAAACCTTATAAGGGTGAGGGTGAGGATGACGCAGGACTTATTTTGCTGACTAATAAAAATAAGTCTGCTTAAAATTCTTTACTTGGAGCACATGTGGGATGGTGGTTCTAAATATGGATTACAAGTGTCACAAAAACTCCATGTCAACTTCTGGCACAGGATAGTCACTTATTCCTCATTTTTACCAAGTAAAGAAAGGTAAAATGCAATCTTGACCTACTTAAGAACAGCAAGGAGAGACAAGAAAGCCTTCCTCAGTGATCAGTGCAAAAGAAATAGAGGAAAAGAACAGAAGGGGAAAGACTATAAATCTCTTCAAGAAAATTAGAGATACCAAGGAAACATTTCATGCAAAGATGGGCTCAATAAAGGACTGAAATGGTATGGACCTAACAGAAACAGAAGATATTAAGAGGAATGGCAAGAATACACAGAAGAACTGTACAAAAAAGATCTTCACGACCCAGATAATCACAATGGTGTGATCACTCACACTCACCTAGAGCCAGATATCCTGGAATGTGAAGTCAAGTGGGCCTTAGACAGCATCACTATGAACAAAGCTAGTGGAGGTGATAGAATTGCAGTTGAGCTATTTCAAATCCTAAAAGATAATGCTGTGAAAGTGCTGCACTCAATATGCCAGCAAATTTGGAAAACTCAGCAGTGGCCACAGGACTGGAAAAGGTCAGTTTTCATTCCAATCCCAAAGAAAGGCAATGCCAAAGAATGTTCAAACTCCCACACAATTGCACTCATCTCACACCTTAGCAAAGTAATGCTCAAAATTCTCCAAGCCAGGCTTCAACAGTATGTGAACAGTGAGCTTCCAGGTGTTCAAACTGGATTTAGAAAAGGCAGAGGAACCAGAGATCAAATTGCCAACATCCACTGGATCATCAAAAAAGCCAGAGAGTTTCAGAAAAACATCTATTTCTGCTTTCTTGACTATGCCAAAGCCTTTGACTGTGTGGATCACAATAAACTGTGGAAAATTCTGAGAGAGATGGGAATACCAGACCACCTGACCTGCCTCTTGAGAAACCTGTATGCAGGTTAGGAAGCAACAGTTAGAACTGGACATGGAACAACAGACTGGTTCCAAATAGGAAAAGGAGTACGTCAAGGCTGTATATTGTCACCCTGCTTATTTAACTTATTTGCAGAGTACATCATGAGAAACACTGGGCTGGAGGAAGCACAAGCTAGACTCAAGATTGCTGGGAGAAATATCAATAACCTCAGATATGCAGATGACACCACCGTTATGGCAGAAAGTGAAGAAGAACTAAAAAGCCTCTTGATGAAAGTGAAAGAGGAGAGTGAAAAAATTGGCTTAAAGCTCAACATTCAGAAAATGAAGATCATGGCATCCGGTCCCATCACTTCATGGGAAATAGATGGGGAAACAGTGGAAACAGTGGCTGACTTTATTTTTCTGGGCTCCAAAATCACTGCAGATTCTGATTGCAGCCATAAAATTAAAAGATACTTACTCCTTGGAAGGAAAGTTATGACCAACCTAGATAGCATATTCAAAAGCAGAGACATCACTTTGCCAACAAAGGTCCGTCTAGTCAAGGCTATGGTTTTTCCAGTAGTCATGTATGGATGTGAGAGTTGGACTCTAAAGAAAGCTGAGTGCTGAAGAATTGATGCTTTTGAACTGTGGTGTTGGAGAAGACTCTTAAGAGTCCCTTGGACTGCAAGGAGATCCAACCAGTCCATCCTAAAGGAGATCACTTCTGGGTGTTCACTGGAAGGACTGATGTTGAAGCTGAAACTCCAATATTTTGGCCACCTGATGAGAAGAGCTAACTCATTTGAAAAGACCCTGATGCTGGGAAAGATTGAAGGCAGGAGCAGAAGGGGACAATAGAGGATGAAATGGTTGGATAGCATCACCAAATCAATGGACATGGGTATGCATAGTCTACGGCAGTTGGTGATGGACAGGGAGGCCTGGTGTGCTGCGGTTCATGGGGTCGCAAAGAGTCGAACATGACTGACTGACTGAACTGAACTTGCCCTAGTTTATGAGAGGTATATTTCAGAAACACCTGTGTTTTGAACATCAAATAATTAAGAAAAAAGATGTTAATTATGTCCTTAATTTGGAAAAAGGGAAACATTTGTTGAAGTCCTGTTGTTTCACATCCTTTCTCTAGAATTAAAATGACTAGTTGGCCATACAGAGTTGGATGCTCAAATTGAACCAACTCAGGACTGGACTGTACATGAATGGAAAAAGCATGTCTCAAAGGGTTCAGAAGAATCAGAAAAAAAAAAAACCAAAAACGTATTGTTCAGTTTCAATCCTGAAGAATCAAATAAAGCCTAGTACATTTTCAGTTCGTTAACCAAAAATGGTGTATAAAGTTCTCTAGGATGAAGCCCTGTAGAGTAAGCTGCCAAATCACCTTCGATAAATTTTTAATGAGGTGTTTGCCCTGGTGATAGGTAAGAAAAGATGTCCTGGAATGCCTGTGAAATATGCGGGATTGACTCGAAGAACTCTGTGTAGCCCCATCAATCACAGGGCCAAAAGGAGAAGCATGGAAAATAAAAGGAGAAGTGATCGATTCGAATGGAACATGAAGTATAAACATGCATTCTCTTCAAGAGACAGTCACTCAGCTTGTTTTATAAGTTATTAACTACACCCCAGACTCAGTTTTTCTGATACCATATGCTATTTTATGTGGTTTGGAATCATTTCAAGGAATTGATCTTCATGGCATTTTCAAAGAAAAACACAAACATGGCATCTGTCTCTAACTTACAGAGTTCAAGGTTGCTTTTGCCTTATTGTCTTCATCTTTCTAGTCTTGACTCACAGTGGGAAAGAATGTAGTTCACCCAAAGTATGCACCCCCCCCCCCACCTTTCTGGGCAGTTCTCAAAGCTCATATTGCAGCACCACTGAACAATAACTCTATACCTAAAACAGTATGGAGACTGGTATACTAATGACCTTCCAGGATCGTTGGGGAAAAAAATGAAATTTGAGTGGTCCTGCCCAGCAGAGTACATCTAGATAGTCAGCACTAAAAACCATAAGAAACAAATACTCAAATGCTGATTAGAGAACAGAGGGAAAAGCAGCTAAATAAATAAACCAACAGGAGCAAATGAAGATTAAAAACAGACTTAGTTTGTCCTTAGGAGTGAGGGTTGAGTTTTGAGAAATCCCTTCATTAAAGAGAGATTCTTTTAATATCCAGAGTCCCATGATACAGAAATGAATATGCTTAAATATCATTTTGGCTAAGAGATATTATTTTCATTGGGCAAAGTTGCCTCTAGTATCTTAAAGAATTGAACCGAGCTCCTCCCACAGGATAACAGACTCATAGAAACGAGAAGGGATACTACTGGGCCCTGAAACACTGAAAGTCTGGCCCTGGTCTGACACATACAGCTTCATGACAGTGAGCAAGCCACCAAACTTTAAAGAACTGCATTTCCTCATTTGTAAAAGGCAAACAGTAATTTAAACCTTGTTTATTTCATAGGGGCTGATGCGAGAATCAAATGAGATAACACATATAAAAGTGCCCCCCAAATAGTAACGGGCTATAAACCATAAGGCAGTGTGGTAAAGTTGTATTTCATTAAGGAGTCAAACCCCTTTTTTTTCCCTACCTCATTCTACATTATTACTTCTGAGATCCCTTCTCATTGTTCTGCATGTCAAATTGTATGGGAGGTCATCATTTAAAAGGGCAGAAACAAACAAATCCTAGGGGAGTATATAGTCTAACCTTGCTTTCTCTCATTAATATGGCTGTATGAAATCGTGTAAGTCCCTTTGGAAATCTCAGTTGTTCTCATCTTTGTAATGGACATAGTGGAACTTTCTATGTAGTGTTTTAAATTATTTACAAGTAAGTCTCCTGAAATATAATCCCATAATAAAATCTGAAACTATGAAAGTCCTCTGGAAATGAACAAAAAAATCACACCCCCAAACAATATTTATTCTTATGAGCAGTAGGTCTCATTACCAATAATATGTCACAATTCTGTCTGCAGCAATAGATGGAAAACAAGCTGCACATATAGTACAAAATGCGTTCAGTTGCTGGAGGGCATGAAAAGGAACTTGTAATGTCACCTGAATTTAGGCTATTATACAATAAACCAAGTATGAAGCAATGAAAGGTTAGCAGTTTGCCAACAAACTTGATGTTTTCAGATTCAAGCCCACATTTCCTTATTCTTTCTGAAGGGATCATCCAGTGTCAATGTTCTTTTGCCATCTACAATCATTCCACCAGGGAAACAGGACTCAATCAGTATTTGGATTTCACACCAGGCTTCTAGAATGTAGGCTTCAGACTAGCAAGTCTGTGGCGACCATCCATCCTTCAGGAAATGTCAAGCTCTCCCCACTCCCTAGGATCCAAGCTTTGCAACTGAACTAACATCTCTTAACTACTGAATAGTACTAATCCTCGCAGAGATTCTTCAGTAATCAAGAAGTACCTTGACATAAATCATGTGATTTGGGGAGAAAGAGAGAATGGGAATGAGAATCTGAAAAGCAAAGAGAAGAAATCGTAAACAAAATTGAGAGTCAAAGTTTCTCTTCACTGAGTCCTATCAGTTGCCTTCGGCATGAGACATCCAATCCCAAATTCCCTGCTACAAATGCTGGCAGCACTGGTGTTTGTTCACCTTGACACACTCCAAAGGGTAGCACGAAATAGTTGTTTTTTAAATAGTAAACTAGCACACCATCACCACGTAACTTCCCTCTGTACAGGTTTGGCTGAA
The DNA here is from genome assembly GCA_006408695.1 of Aepyceros melampus. Taxonomy (NCBI): domain Eukaryota; kingdom Metazoa; phylum Chordata; class Mammalia; order Artiodactyla; family Bovidae; genus Aepyceros; species Aepyceros melampus. The sequence goes on along the minus strand of SJXQ01005549.1, from coordinate 6,475 downwards.
ACATCTGTGGGAAATGGGGCTGCCGAGAATTCGGTGAAACATAAGCAATGAGAAAACCTTTCTATCCTCTTCAATTACTCAGAAATGGGAAAGGAGCATCATTTTCAAAAGAACAAATGCTACACAAGGCATGCCCTTTAAATCCTTTTTAAGGTTCTGTGACCTGTGAAACTATCTGCAATATCAGCAGGAGAAAGCCCTTTCCAGAACAAATGCCCATGTTTTATGTGTACTGTATTTGCTAATCATTACTTCATAAGCAAGAGTAGATATACAGTGGGGCTATAAATAATGGGGGGAATGTAAAAGTGAATTGATCTGTCTGGCTATCTAGTAATACTCCTGGCACAAGACCAGTCTTGAATGGCTGCCAACGACCACGGAGCCAGCCAGTGATTTGTCTGGGGGTCCTGCCCTGTCAGGCAGAAAACAGTCTTAAAGCTGAACTCCCGCCACCACGCGCCCTGCCTAGATGGCGGCTGTGAGCACTCCCTGTAGAGTCCCCTGGTGTCTCTGTCACCGAATCGGTCCAAAAATCACTTTAAAAAAATTGGTGGGAAGGAAATCAAACAATCGAACCAAATCACATTGGAAAAAAAATGCACACCTTAATCATCCAAACGGGGGGCGGATCATGAGGGAGAAACATGAAAATACATCTCCACCCAATGCAAATTATAAAGGGTCTGTGAGAACTTGGGTATGGTCCCAGAGGTTGTCACAGCTAAACTACACAGACTCACCACAAACCTTAATCCATCCGGTGTATCCAAAGTGCCTGTGACTGGCAGTGGGCATGGGGCTGCAGACCCATGGGGACCTAAGAAACACATGCACAATTCCGGATATTTCTGCAACAAGGCCGTCGGATCAGATTGGACCACCCCCAGATGAGTGCACATTCCTGACATAGAAGCGGGTTGTCTCTGACAGCCAGAGCATTTAAAAAATCTCCTTCGAAAGTAGAAATACAATTATGGGTTGACTTTGTCCCTCAATTTCCTACCTGGCTACTGACTTCACCCCATCTTCTTCCAAGGAGAGTGAGTCTGATGGCAGTACTGGCAGTGGGAACAACTGCCCCCTCGGGACGCCCTGCAGGGATGCAGAAAGGTGCCTGTCTGGCACAGTTTCTTGTTTCCCTCAAGGCTGTCTCCCAAGTTCTTTGTAAGGCCAGCCGGCTCAAAAATAAAGAAAGAAAAAGAAAAGGAAGAAAAATCATTTTAAAAAGTAAAGAGAGAAGGGAAAGGGGAAAAAAGGAGAAGCAAAAAAGAGAAAATCTCATCAAATGATGAGCTCAATGCCAGCCTCTGCTGGGTGCACTTGATTCATGGGCTTCAGGCAAACCCGGCTCTGCCTGAGTGTTTATTATACATGTGCAATATCCTTACGAATAGATAAAGTAACAGAGGAGGCTTTCATGGAGACAGAGGGGTGCACCGTGTGAATCAAGAAGTTGCTAATTATTTAAGGATTGGCAAGTTGAATTTCCTCAAAGTGATGCATGTTTATGGCGCAGAGACCACAGAAGGGTGAGGCAGCTGCTTTGTTTGGATATTTTTTCATTTTTTTATTGAATTTCATAAATATCACCCAAATTCAAACAAAACTGATTTAGGTTTCACCTCATCACTTAAAATATATTTTGTCGAGTACAGTCTGTGCAGTAATCCTCTGCTATACTTTAATTTGGTTTTAATTTTATAGCCCTGTTTTAACTGCATATTTCCAGACCTTTATTTCTCTCACAGCTCTTAGCAAAATGGTAGCTCATAAACACAAGCTCGGCTGTATAGACTTTGCATTTCATCCCAAAGTATTTCCTTTTTTATAGCCGTGGTCTTTCCATCTTAGTGCTGTGAGCTTGGGTCACAAATCTCTCTGCTATTCCAGTGTGTGACATCTTCGCTCGTTTGCCGCTGCTCATTAACAAACAATACTGCTGTGAAATTGGTTTAATGACAAAGTAATAAAATTGCTATTCTGCTCACAGATTGCCTGAGGCACTTTGAGCTCCTACAAGGCTTACTGTGGGTGCCAAGATACATTAAGCTGCTTATTCGTAAAAACTGCATCATCCGTTTTTTTCACAGGTTTTCTCCCTTTCCTATCCAGCCCTGCTTCTTTTTATCTTCAAATAAAAAGATATATTTGCTTATGTTCTTCCAGGCTGTCAAATTTTTACTCACATGCATATTTCTGGAAAATGAAAGGATATTTCATTTCTTTTTTTTTTTTTTTTTCTGGAAAGGTCACTCTGTCCCTCCTGCAAGGTTGTCCCTGGACGGAACATCCACCGCATACAACATTAAAGCTGACTTATTTTCGCACATTACGTAAGTGAGAGCCAGGGTCGTTAGAACCTATTTTGGGACAGCCAGGGAATGAAACTATTTATGGACTAGGTTTTACCTTTTCAAAAACCAAGGTCTGGAGAATCCTTACAATTTCTCTTCTCCTATTAAAACTGAAAATTTTACACGAAAACAACCCACACAACTCTGGTAGTGACTTACTCACATTAATATTTTATGAATAATAAAATATGTCTGCATGAAAGCAAAAATCTTCAGCAGGCACCTGTTTTCCATAATGAATTACATGTTCTGGGAAAGTAGCCTTTTTCCATTTGTCTAATGCCCATCCAGACCTGAAAATTTACTGCAGCAAGACAATGGGGAAATAACCCAATTGCGGTTTGACAGGTGGGCAGGTCTTGATAATTATGCCAGACATCTTAACACTGTGCAACTGATGTAAATAAACATCCAAAGCACAGATCAATATTGCTTTCCTACTTTTGCATTTTGAACAACACATGCTAGCAATTTACATCCTTTCTCCCTTTCTGGCTGATTGGAAAGGCTGCATTCATTTAAACACATTGCATGCATACACACACTCCACATATTTCATTTAAAAGTATTCAATACACCCAACAGTCTGGGCTGTACTTTATAATCACATTACAGTCACCTGCTGGTATATTTCTATTAATTATGCAAACTGATATCTCGAGAGCTCCAAAAAGTATCTGAGTTGGCCGTTTGAATACCTGCAATACCTGGATGATAAAGAAAACACAAACTACGTTGGCAAAAAAATAAAGATGAACTGTCAAGAATTTGGGCATCTTTTCTTAACTCTGCACTCGGTGTTCTTTACAATTTCATGAACTGTAGGTGCTTCCTCTTCTACGTGCATCTGACCTCATAAATCTCAGGAACTGGAGATTTTATTACAGCAGCCAAAAGATTTGCAAGGCCTGTCAATCCTGCCAAGAGACCAACCCCCCTGAAGATAAGAGAGGGCCTGATGAGGTATGAGGGCGTCTACTATGGGGGAGTATATAAACCAGAGACAGACATAAGCGGCATGAGGGAGCAAGGTGAACTGTTACAACAGAGAGGCTCTTGGCGAGAGCCTGGAACAAAGGTAGGAATGGGCAGAAGGAAAAGAAGGAATTGAAGGCTCTGATTGGGAAGAAAGGTGAGAAGGAAAAAGAAATCAAATACAAATGGGACGATCATAAAACAGTATCTATACATCATTTTTTCTAATCTTCAGTGTGTCAGTTGCTCAGCTGAGTCCAACTCTTTGTGACCCTATGGACTACAGCCCGCCAGGCTCATCTGTCCACAGACTTCTGCAAGCAAGAACACTCGAGTGGGTTGCCATTTCCTCCTTCAGGGGCTCTTCCCAACCCAGGGGTTGTACCTGGGTCTCCTGCATTGCAGGTAGATTCTTTAGATCTAAGTCATTTCAGACCTCAGAAATCTTTGAAAGGAAATGTTATCTACCATTTCAGGATCCCAGCCTGATTTCTTTAGGTGTGTTGCTCCTCCCAGAGTATCTGGATGTTAACATCACCTTTTTAAAAAAATACCTTTAAGAAACAGGACAGTGAGAGAAATAAAGGGACATGCCCAATGTGTTTTAATATAAGAAACAATGGTCTACAGAAAAAGTAACCAAGAGACTCAGGGATACAATACTAGCTTAAATCTCCGAAAATAATACCTGTTCTCTTCTTGAAATGTGTTAGAATGCCTGTAATAAGCCATTTTCTCTGTATTCTGAAGACTGCAAAAGATTCTGTCAATTGTTTGTACGTCAAGGGTATACATTATAAAACTCAGATATTTAATTTTAACTGTTTGATAAATAACAGATAAACAGAGGTTTAGAGGAAGAAAAAATATTGTAGAAAAAATAATATTTAGAGCTGGCCAGGATTCCTGGTTTTCATGGCCATTTTGCCATGACACTAACCATATATGAAGATTAAGAAGCCATCAAGTACTCAAATTACTGGAGACATTTCTTTGTTTTTATTTTGTGAATGTCTCTGCAAATATTTCATTATCAAAAGCATTAAGAACCCTATAAAAAAAGTCATACATAACAGTGTGAGGAACTATTTACAGAAAGGAAGTTAGAAATTCCTGAAAGTTAGTCTCTGTACTATCCACTAATGAAGGATATCCATCTCTCACCATATGCAGAAAAATGTACAAGGTTTTTTCCAGGAAAAGAAATAGAACAGAAAATGTGATATGACAATAAGTAAAACAATAATAGTAAGGAAAGTTATTTTTTGGAACTTTTACTGAATGTGTTAGTTCTTACAATAATATTTAATGAAATGGCTTTATTTCAATTTGACAGATGGGGAAACTGAGGCTCCAAATTCAGATTCAAACAGATGGTTAACAGTGTGAGACCAAATACAAACTCAGCTTCTTCTTGTTCCAAAATCTACCCTTTCTATTTGTCTTGCTGCCCCTCCCTAAGAAGTGACTTATGAAAAAGTATCAATATTACATGTGTATGCCTGCAAATCAGTGTTAATACCACAGATGTTTCTAGGTAATGCCAAGCAGGGGATGTACCCTCTGTTACCTAACCTTTTACATACATGGGGATTTGAAAAGATATGACCCTCATCTGAGAACCAGTTAGATAATATACATGAAGTTCTTAGATGCTTATCAAAGAAAGGTATGATTTAAACACAGTCAATACTGTCATGCTTGACTTAGTTAGAACTAATCAAAAAGAGCATCTTTTATCTTCTACATGGCTAAGGACTGCATCGTTAACTCTGGGGAGCTCTCGGAAAATGAGTGGCACTGCTTATAAAGGGAAATCGAAAAGAACATAGCTCACAGCTCATGTCCACCTGATCATAGATGATTCTATTACAAACATTCTTAATAATAAAAACAAAACATACTTGTGTAATTATGTCTCTCCTCCTCAATAGACTGGACATTCCATGAGGGCAGGGATTATGCCTCTTTGTTTTGCCATTATCTGTCAAGAAACTGGCACTATAAAGATTTATTATCTGACAAACTGCCCAATCAAATATTCATACCAAATAAGGAAGATACGGATCCCTCTCAACTTAAAGACATTTTACTTACGCTTGTCTCATTCTTTTCAGTAGCTGAATGTCACTATAGTGAGTCCATGGGGTGGGAGAGGAGGTAAACTAACAGAAAGGGACACCCTTCTGAAGGGCAATACATACTAGCTCTGGCTGTGACTGCTCTGACCTGTGGGGGAAGAAACACGAGCTTTGCACTGCCTGTAATGTTCATCTTAGTTTTCATTTTATTTTGTTGACCAGCTGCATGGGGGAGATATGTTTCCAACATTCTGAGATAAAATTCAGAAGAGATTATTGTGTAGTCATTTGAGGATATGGTTGAGACTGTACATAAGTATAACTTTGAACTTTAAGGAATATATATGGTATGTTCTATACAATAAATGGGGGCTTCTCTGGGTTCAGTTCAGTTCAGTCACTCATGTCCGACTCTCTGTGACCCCATGGACTGCAGCACGCCAGGCATCCCTGTCCATCACCAACTCCCTAAGTTTACTCAAACTCATGTCCATTAAGTCGGTGATGCCACCCAACCACCTCATCCTCTGTCGTCCCCTTCTCCTCCCGCCTTCAATCTTTCCCAATATCAGGGTCTTTTCAAATGAGTCAGTTCTTCGCATGAAGTGGCCAAAGTACTGGAGTTTCATCTTCAGCATCCGTCCTTCCGATGAATATTTCAGTTCAGTTCAGTTCAGTTGCTCAGTCGTGTCCGACTCTTTGCGACCCCATGAATCACAGCACGCCAGGCCTCCCTGTCCATCACCAACTTGCGGAATTCACTCAGACTCACGTCCATCAACTTGGTGATGCCATCCAGCCATCTCATCCTCTGTCGTCCTCTTCTCCTCCTGCCCCAAATCCTTCTCAGCATCAAAGTCTTTTCCAATGTGTCAACTCTTCACACGAGGTGGCCAAAGTACTGGAGTTTCAGCTTTAGCATCATTCCTTCCAAAGAAATCCCAGGGCTGATCTCCTTCAGAATGGACTGGTTGGATCTCCTTGCAGTCCAAGGGACTCTCAAGAGTCTTCTCCAACACCACAGTTCAAAAGCATCAATTCTTCGGCACTCAACTTTCTTCA
>SJXQ01005548.1:100301-148232 GCA_006408695.1 Aepyceros melampus | reverse complement strand
CTATGGTTATTCCTGTGGTCATGTATGGATGTGAGAGTTGGACTGTGAAGAAGGCTGAGTGCTGAAGAATTGATGCTTTTGAACTGTGGTGTTGGAGAAGACTCTTGAGAGTCCCTTGGACTGCAAGCAGATCCAATCAGTGCATTCTGAAGGAGATCAGCCCTGGGATTTCTTTGGAAGGAATGATGCTAAAGCTGAAACTCCAGTACTTTGGCCACCTCATGCGAAGAGTTGACTCATTGGAAAAGACCCTGATGCTGGGAGGGATTGGGGGCAGGAGGAGAACGGGACGACAGAGGATGAGATGGCTGGATGGCATCACTGACTCGATTGACGTGAGTCTGAGTGAACTCCGGGAGTTGGTGATGGACAGGGAGGCCTGGCCTGCTACGATTCATGGGGTCTCAAAGAGTCAGATACGACTGAGCGACTGAACTTATCTGAGGTCCTTGTTAAGCTTTTCTTTCATCTTCTCAATCCTTGTGTCCAGGCTATTTATCTGTAACTCCAATTTGTTTTCATGATTTTGGATCATTTTCACTATCATTATTTGGAATTCTTTATCAAGTAGATTACCTATCTCTTCCTCTTTTGTTTGTTTTAGTGGGCATTCATCCTGTTCCTTTACCTGATGAGTATTTTTCTGCCTTTTCATCTTGTTTACATTGCTGTGTTTTGGTGACTTTCTGTATTCTGGCAGTTTGTGATTCCTCTTTATTTGTCAAGGTTCCTGGCTGTGGGTGGGGTTGGACACGTGGCTTGTCAAGGTTTCCTGTTTAGGGAAGCTTGTGTCAGTGTTCTGGTGGGTGGAGTGGGTTTCTTCTCTCTGGAGTGCATTGAAGTGTCCAGTAGTGAGTTTTGTGATGTCAGTGGGTTTGGTGTGGCTTTGGGTAGCCTGTATATTGAAGCTCAGGGATATGTTCCTCTGTTTCTGGAGAATTTGCATGGTATGTCTTGCTCTGGACCTTGTTTGGTCTTGGGTGGTGCTTGGTTTTAGTTAGGTATGGAGGTTTTTGATGTGCTCCTATCGATTAATGTTCCCTAGAGTCAGGAGATCTTTGGTATTTTCAGGTTTTGGGCTTAAGCCTCCTGCCTCTAGTTTTCAGTCTTATTCTTACAGTAGCTTCAAGTCTTCTCCATCTATACAGCACCGATGATAAAACATCTAGGTTACTGATGAAAAGTTTCTCCACAGTGAGGGACACCTGGAGACATTCACAGAGTTACATGGACAAGGGAAGAGGGAAGAGGGAGATAAAGTTGAACAGGAGGAGACGTGGGGGAATCAAAAGGGGAGAGAGCAAGCTAGCCAGTAATCAATTCCCTAGTGCTCTCCACATTCTGTACCCTCAGTGATGTTCATGGAGTTACATAGAGAAGAGAAAGGGGAGGAAGGAGACAGAGGTGGCCAGGAGGAGAAAAGTGAAAGTGAAGTCACTCAGTCATGTCTGACTCTTTGTGACCCCATAGACTGTAGCCTATCAGGCTCCTCCATCCATGGGATTTTCCAGGCAAGAGTGCTAGAGTGGATTGGAGGAGAAAGGGGTAATCAAAAGGACAGAGACAGATCCAGCCAGTAATCTGTTCCCTCAGTATTCTCCACAGCCTGGAACACACAAAGAGATTCAAAGATTTGGGTAGAGAAGAGAAAGGGGAGGGAGGAGATAGAGGCAACCTGGTGGAGAAAAAGGAGAGTCAAAAGGGGGAAAGTGAAATCAAGCCAGTAATCTGATTCCCACGTAAAAATGGGTACTGAACATTGGGTTTTTAAAGGTACAAAATTGATAACAAACACCAAAAAGCAAATATTAAAAATCTAGAGTAGAGTGTCGATTCTCAAAAATACCATATTAAAAAAAAAGTCACAAATATTATATATATATATATATATATATATATATGAATTTTGCTTTTAAAATAGTCTTTTTTTGCAGGGTAATAGTAGGTTATAAATATGAAAATTAAAGGAGTAATAGAAGACAGATTTATTTTAAAAATGATAATAGTAAGAATATATCTAGAAATTTCTCTGGAGCTGGTGCGAACAGTGTGGGGTCAGTTCATTTTCAGATAGTTCCTTGATCCAGCTTATACTTCTTGTCAGGATCTATAGGCCCCTTCTTATGTAGTCAGTGCTAGCTACAGGGTTTTAATCTGTTGCACCTATCACTTCCACAGCGGTTCCCACTGTTTATTTTAGCTTTTTCTGTTTGCTGGTCTCTTCAGTGTCTAATTTTCACCCTGACACAAGAGGGTAATGATGGTCACTTTTTTAGGCTCAATTGTTCAGTCATTCTGTGGGGAGGGAGGAATACTGCAAACAAATATCATTGTCGCGGTTGGGGAGTGTCACAGTGTTTCAGCCACACTGGGTTTGCCTCCACTCATGGCATGAGTGCTTTCATGGTCTACACTTCTCAAGCTCTAAGATTTTCTGCCTGGAACTGTCTGAGAAGGGCCCTGGTTTGCATGCATGTCCCAGGTCTAAGTTGCTCAGGTTCAGGTTCTTGGGTACTTCAGAAAGGCACAGACTCATTTGGGCCTGTGTTTTGTGCCCTTCCCAGGTCCAAGCAGCTTATGTGAGCAGGTGCTTGGTGAGTGCGGTCACCTCCAGGTGGGGGATGTATCTTATCATCTCCCCTGTCCCAGCCACTCGGTTTTCTGGGTGTACAATGGCCGCACCTTCTCAGGTGTGCCGTTTGTCTCTTCTGGGGAGCTGATCTCTGGCTGTGACCCTCCCGGCTGATGTCAACAGTCCAGAATCCCAAGCATTCTTGGTTAGCACTGAAGCCTGCTTGCAGTTTGGTAGAGGATGTCTCTCTGGGGCTGCGATTGCCCCTTTGTGGCTCTGGCTACACCTGTCTGCCTGTCTCTGGCAGGAAATGGGCTGGTCTGCAGCTGGCTAGCTCTGCTCAGTCCTTTGCTCTGTGAGCAGGCCTGGCAGTGTCTTAGGTTAGGGCTTTTCACTGGATAATTCTCTCTCTCTCTCTCTCTCTCTCTGGCTGCCCCACAGTCTGGGTTGCTATCTCAGGTTAATTCCCTCAGATTGCCCTTGGGGCATTCAGGCCCGCTCCTTGCTCTAAGCAATGCAGCCCACGCCTCCTTGTCCAGCCTCCGCTTGCTAGTGGAGGATGTGAGCATCTGGGGTGCTCCTCCGCTGGGAGTAGGCATTAGGCATGTAATCTGTGGATTTTACTTATTTTTCTTCCCAGTTATGTTGCCCTCTGAGAGTCCAAGACTCACCACAGACCCACTGATGAGAGTGTTTCCTGGTATTTGGAAGCTTCTCTCTTTTTAAACTCTCTTGCCAGGATGGATCTCCATCACTACCTCTTTTCTCTCTCTTTTTATCTTTTATATTTTGTCCTACCCCTTTTGAAGTCAATGGGCTGCCTTTCTGGGTGCCTGATGTCCTCTGCCAGCATTCAGTAGTTGTTTTGTGGAATTTGCTCAGCTTTCAAATGTTCTTTCAATGAATTTTGGGGGAGAAAGTGGTCTCCTCATCCTATTCCTCCACCATCTTCAAAACCTTGAGTTTTAAAGGTTTCAAAATTGATATTTAAAGCACTTACTGGGTTTCCTCTTCTGGCCTGAATGCTATATTTTCTGTTAGAGAGCTCAGCTGATTGATTGTTCAAAGTTCTCTAATTGCAGCCTTGAGCCTTTGGGAAACCGAATTTAAAGGGTTGCAACTTCTCAAGCTGCAACCAGGTCTCTCTGAGTGCTCAATTTATTGACAAATTTAAAATCAAAGAAGAAGAGATTATTTCTGCATTTAAGCTGTCTGCCAAATTTGAAGAATGTTTAGTGGAGTGCCAGGCTGTGCTTGAGAAAGAGACTAATAGAAATGCAGGTGGTGATGAGTGCTATATGGAATAATTTCAAGGGATTTTACATCAATGACTAAAGTATAATTAAATTAAACTCATTGTTTTGGGGGGAGCAGTCAGGGTTTCTCTGTTCAGTTTTGAATATTTGGAGTTATATTTCAACATAAGCTGAGTTAAGTTTGCAAACATTTGTGGCTTAGAAGATAACAGCTTTCTTTTGTCTATAAAGCTTATTTCTTTAGATTCATGAAGTAGGTACATGGTAAGTGAAAAGACATGGGTAGGGAAAAAAAAAGCTAGTGTATGCTCAGTGTATTGATAAACTAATCCTATTAGGAACACCAAAATAGTGTAGTATGAGGAAAAATATGCCTTTCTACCCATTGAAATAATAACTGTCCTTTATCCTTCAAAGGCCCTTCAAAATATTCATTAGGTCCAAAATTTATCAAGCTCTGTGGCCACAGAATTATCTTATCCTGCAATGTCTGTAGTGTTCACTACTTCTTTTCTGGGTATAATGCACTTCCTAATTAAATGGTAAAGAAGCTGCTGAAGAACACTAGTCCATAAGAAACTCATTTAGAGGTGACTGATAAGTCAAATGTTTGAACAAAGCAGTTTGGTTTTTGTAACAGGCAAAAAGAAAGAATGAGACTCATTTGGGGAAGTTACAAGTGCCAAATATATGACATGTGTTTTTACCAGTGGCCTACATGCTAGTCTGCACATTTTAAGCTTCAGTGTGTACAGCAGGGATTTTCTTTGCCCACTCTATCAAAAGTGGGGTCAAAATTTCACTTTGAATAGGGCAGGTTGGCCCAATAGAATAGGCATGAGCAATCTATATTATCTTTTTATGATGTCATGCATCTTTGGTAAATGTATTATCTGGTAAATTCCCAAGTCTATAACTTTCTTCATTAACAGCTGAATACTAATGAGTTTTAAGTGTCTGGTCTTACATATTAACTTTGATTGTACTATGTACTCTTGTAGGGGATTTTTATTTTAAACCCAAGGAAGTGATGTTATATCCTGTTTTTACCAGTGGTTTATGAATAGCAACCAAAGTTCATTGCTCAGCCAAGTAACCTGGAACAGTAAGATAACTGATTTAGAATTTCTTCCATGTGGTGCCACTGACTTAATTATAAGAAATGAAGTACAAATTATCCCGAAGCTAAGAGGTTTACAACAATTAAAAATAAAATATTTTTACTATACTTATTGCTGTTCAAGGTTGCCCTGTCACCTAAAAATTCTGCAATGATCACACTGATAATAATGCCAGAATACAGAGAAATAAGGAATCTCTGCACCAAAACCTTCATGAGGTAGGGGTGGGGCAGAAAAAAAAAAAAACGATGATGCAGGAGTAAGACTGGGAGGTCACCTTCCTCCCCACAAAAACATCACAAATTCATCTCAATATGAAACAACTCCTAAAGAACAACTTCTGAGTACTAGCAGAAGACCCCCAACTTCCAAAAAGGCAAGCCAATCTTCTTAGAATGACGTAAAGCAAAAGGTAAAGACAAAAAAATAGTCAAAGGATTTCAAGGTGGGGATTTGCACCGGGGGAAGAATCTAAAAGGAGGAAAGTTTCTACACACTAGGAAAGCCCCCTATAGACTGAGCCAGGGAGGACCCTCAGAACTTGACAGGAGAGTGCAACAGCAGGGGCTCAGAAGGCAAAATAGAGAAAATTCACCACAGAAATCACTGCAGAACAGCCCTTTCAAGCATAGAAGCAACTTGCCCACCACTGCTCACAGCAGACAGTGGGGGTAGGGTACCAGGCTCAGGCTTGGGTGTCAGATCCCACAGAGAGGACAACGACAGTGGCTGAGTGCCTGCAAGTGGCCATAAAAAGCAGCAAAACCAGTTGGAGCACCAACTGTGGAATTGGAAGCTACTGTCACTGCCAAAGCAGGGGAAAGTGAGACAGTGGACAAAAAATCGTAGCTAATACTGTCCCAGACCCAGAGGGGGCAGCTACCACCAGGCTGTGAGAAGGCACAGGTTATTGCCCACACTTTGCTGGGAGCTTAAGCAGCTTGGCTCTTTGAAGGGACTCATGATCTGGAGACAAATGCTCTGGGAGAATACATGACCTGTCGGAGACTGTAACAACATCCTGCAGGTTCCTATTTCCCCAGACACTCCCCAGTACATCCCAATTGTGGATGTTATATCCTCCCCACTCTGTAGCCCAAGTGACAAATTTGCCCTATTAGGCCTCAGTCTTTGCTTCCTCATGTCTGTACATGGAACAGGGACTTTAGGGGCAACTATGAGCTTTAGGAGAAAGAATAAGCTTACGTAAGGCCAGATCTGAGGATGAGTTGACCCCACACTGCCCACAACAAATCCAGAGATCTGAATAATATTGGAGGATTCTGGGGTCAGTTTCATTGGGTATTCTGGGATGTTGAGCATTGCCTTCACCAAAAGTCTTGGAGTTTTATATTCTGTTCTATGTGGCTTGTGAGGTCTTGGTTCTACAGTAAGAGGTCAGGCTTGAATGCTTGAGGTTGGAGACCCAAATCCAGGACTGTGATCCACCAAAGAACTCCTAACCCCAGGGAACATTGATAGTGAGAGCCTCCCAAAGTCCTCAGTCTCAACACTAAGACCAAGCTCAACCCAAAGCTCAGAAAGCTCCAGAGATGGATGCCCCATGCCAATTGTTCTGAGAAACAGAAGCACAACTCTTCACATTAGCAGATAGGCTGCAAAAAGTGATGCCAAACACATAGGCACCCCAAAACATACTATTGAACATGGTACCACCCTTCAGAAAGAAAATATCCAGCTCCATCCACCAGAAAATAGGCACAAGTTCCCCCAACCAGGAAACCTTCATAAAGCAGCTACCCACACGGGGGCAGACTCCACAATTAAGGGGGACTATGATTTTCCAGTCTGCAGAAAGGAGGTCTCAAACACAGTAAATTGAACAAAATGAAAATATATAGAAACATACAGCAGATGAAGGAACATGGTAAAAACCCACAAGTCAAAACCAGTTGGAGCACCAACTGTGGAATTGGAAGCTACTGTCACTGCCAAAGCAGGGGAAAGTGAGACAGTGGACAAAAAATCGTAGCTAATACTGTCCCAGACCCAGAGGGGGCAGCTACCACCAGGCTGTGAGAAGGCACAGGTTATTGCCCACACTTTGCTGGGAGCTTAAGCAGCTTGGCTCTTTGAAGGGACTCATGATCTGGAGACAAATGCTCTGGGAGAATACATGACCTGTCGGAGACTGTAACAACATCCTGCAGGTTCCTATTTCCCCAGACACTCCCCAGTACATCCCAATTGTGGATGTTATATCCTCCCCACTCTGTAGCCCAAGTGACAAATTTGCCCTATTAGGCCTCAGTCTTTGCTTCCTCATGTCTGTACATGGAACAGGGACTTTAGGGGCAACTATGAGCTTTAGGAGAAAGAATAAGCTTACGTAAGGCCAGATCTGAGGATGAGTTGACCCCACACTGCCCACAACAAATCCAGAGATCTGAATAATATTGGAGGATTCTGGGGTCAGTTTCATTGGGTATTCTGGGATGTTGAGCATTGCCTTCACCAAAAGTCTTGGAGTTTTATATTCTGTTCTATGTGGCTTGTGAGGTCTTGGTTCTACAGTAAGAGGTCAGGCTTGAATGCTTGAGGTTGGAGACCCAAATCCAGGACTGTGATCCACCAAAGAACTCCTAACCCCAGGGAACATTGATAGTGAGAGCCCTCCCAAAGTCCTCAGTCTCAACACTAAGACCAAGCTCAACCCAAAGCTCAGAAAGCTCCAGAGATGGATGCCCCATGCCAATTGTTCTGAGAAACAGAAGCACAACTCTTCACATTAGCAGATAGGCTGCAAAAAGTGATGCCAAACACATAGGCACCCCAAAACATACTATTGAACATGGTACCACCCTTCAGAAAGAAAATATCCAGCTCCATCCACCAGAAAATAGGCACAAGTTCCCCCAACCAGGAAACCTTCATAAAGCAGCTACCCACACGGGGGCAGACTCCACAATTAAGGGGGACTATGATTTTCCAGTCTGCAGAAAGGAGGTCTCAAACACAGTAAATTGAACAAAATGAAAATATATAGAAACATACAGCAGATGAAGGAACATGGTAAAAACCCACAAGACCAAACAAATGAAGAGGAAATAAGCAGTCTACCTGAAAAAATTCAGAATAATGATAGTAAACCAGATCCAAAATCTTAAAAATAAAATAGAAGCACAGATAAATAGACTGGAGGCATGAATTGAGAAGATGCAAAAAATGTTTAACAAAGATCTAGAAGAATTAAAGAATAAACCATCAACAATGAGCAAACAATAACAGAGATTGGAAATATACTGGAGGGAACCAACAGTAGAGTAACTGAGGCAAAAGAATGAATAAGTGAGCTGGAAGATAAAATGATGGAAATAACTGAAGCAGAACACAATGAAGAAAAAAGAAAGAAATAATGAGGACAGTCTCAGAAACATCAGGGACAACATTAAGTATAACAACATTCAAATCATAGTGGTCACAGAAGGAAAAGACAAAAGGAAAAGATATGAGAAACTGGTTGAAGAGATTATAGTCGAACTTTCCCTAAATTGGGAAAGAAAATAGCCACCCAAATCCAGGAAACCCAGAGAGTCCCAAACAGGATAAATCCAAGGAGAAACATACCAAGACGCATATTAATCAAACTAACAAAAATTAAGCACAAAAAATGAATATTAAAAGCAACAAGGAGAAAGCAACAGAACTTACAAGGGGATTCCCATAAAGCTAACAGCTATTCTTACAATAGAAATGCTGCAGGCCAGAAGGAAATGACAGGATATACTTAAAGTGATGAGGGGGGAAACCTACAACCAAGATTACTCTACCCAGCAAGGATCTTATTTAGATTTTAAAGAGAAATCAAGAGTTTACAGACAAGTAAAAGANAGGGTGATGGTGGCCTCATAGAATGAGTTTGAAAGTTTACCTTCCTCTGCAATTTCCTGGAGGAGTTGAGTAAGATAGGCGTTAGCTCCTCTCTAAATTTTTGGTAGAATTCAGCTGTGATGCTGTCTGGACTTGGGCTTTTGTTTGCTGGAAGATTTCTGATTACAGTTTCTATATCCATGCTTGTGATGCATCTGTTAAGATTTTCTATTTCTTCCTGGATTAGTTTTGGAAAGTTGTACTTTTCTAAGAATTTGTCCATTTCTTCCACGTTGTCCTTTTATTGGCATATAATTGCTGATAGTAGTCTCTTATGATCCTTTGTATTTCTGTGTTGTCTGTTGTGATCTCTCCCTTTTCATTTCTAATTTTATTGATTTGATTTTTTTCCCTTTGTTTCTTGATGAGTCTGGCTAATGGTTTGTCAATTTTATTTATCCTTTCAAAGAACCAGCTTTTGGCTTTGTTGATGTTTGCTATGGTCTCTTTGTTTGTTTGTTTGTTTATTTTTTGCATTTATTTCTGTCCTAATTTTTAATATTTCTTTCCCTCTACTAACCATGGGGTTCTCCACTTCTTCCTTTTCTAGTTGCTTTAGGTGTAGGGTTAGGTTATTTATTTGACTTTTTTCTTGTTTCTTGAGGTATGCCTGTATTGCTATGAACTTTCCCCTTAACACTCCTTTTACAGTGTCCCACAGGTTTTGGGTTGTTGTATTTTCATTTTCATTTGTTTCTATGCATATTTTGATTTCTTTTTTTTTATTTCTTCTGTTATTTTTTGGTTATTCAGAAACGTGTTGTTCAGCCTCCATATGTTGGAATTTTTAATAGTTTTTCTCCTTTAATTGAGATCTAATC
Source organism: Aepyceros melampus (assembly GCA_006408695.1). Lineage (NCBI taxonomy): Eukaryota > Metazoa > Chordata > Mammalia > Artiodactyla > Bovidae > Aepyceros > Aepyceros melampus. Next base: position 138,571 of record SJXQ01005548.1, on the reverse strand, counting down.
TTAATGCATTATGGTCAGAAATCATGCTTGGAATGATTTCAATTTTTTTGAATTTATCAAGGCTAGATTTATGGCCCAGGATGTGATTTATCCTGGAGAAGGTTCCGTGAGCACTTGAGAGAAAGGTGAAATTCATTGATTTGGTGTGAAATATCCTATAGATATCAATTAGGTCTAACTAGTCTATTGTATCATTTAAAGTTTGTTGGTTTTTTTGTTAATTTTCTGTTAGTTGATCTGTCCATAGTTGTGAGTGGTATATTAAAGTCTCCCACTATTATTGTGTTATTGTTAATTTCCCCTTTCATACTTATTAGCATTTGTCTTACATATTGTTCTGCTCCTACATTGGGTGTATATATATTTATAATTGTTATATCTTCTTCTTGGATTGATCCTTTAATCATTATGTAGTGGCCTTCTTTGNGTGTATTAAAGTCTCCCACTATTATTGTGTTATTGTTAATTTCCCCTTTCATACTTATTAGCATTTGTCTTACATATTGTTCTGCTCCTACATTGGGTGTATATATATTTATAATTGTTATATCTTCTTCTTGGATTGATCCTTTGATCATTATGTATGGCCTTCTTTTCTCTTTTCACAGCCTTTGTTTTAAAGTCTATTTTATCTGATATGAGTATTGCTGCTCCTGCTTTCTTTTGATCTCTATTTGTATGGAATATCTTTTTCCAGCCCTTCACTTTCAGTCTGTATGTGTTCCTTGTTTTGAGGTGGGTCTCTCATAGACAACATACAGCCCAGATTACTGGGCCCTTATTTTTGTATCCATTCAGCCAGTCTTTGTCTTTTGCTTGGGGCATTCAACCCATTTAGTTTAAGGTAATTATTGATAAGTATGATCTCGTTGCCATTTACTTTATTGTTTTGGGTTCGGGTTTATACACCCTTTTCGTGTTTCCTGTCTAGATAATTTCCTTTAGCATTTGTTGGAGAGCTGGTTTGGTGGTATTGAATTCTCTCAGCTTTTGCTGGTCTGTAAAGCTTTTGATTTCTCCTTCATATTTGAATGAGATCCTTGCTGGGTATAGTAATCTGGGCTGTATGTTATTTTCGTTCATCACTTTAAGTATGTCTTGCCATTCCCTCCTGGCCTGAAGAGTTTCTATTGAAAGATCAGCTGTTATCCTTATGGGAATCCCCTTGTGTGTTATTTGTGTGTGTGTGTGTTTTCCCTTGCTGCTTTTAATATTTGGTCTTTGTGTTTGATCTTTGTTAATTTGATTAATATGTATCTTGGGGTGTTTCGTCTTGGGTTTATCCTGTTTGGGACCTTCTGAGTTTCTTGCACTTGGGTGATTATTTCCTTCCCCATTTTAGGGAAGTTTTCAACTATTATCTCCTCAAGTATTTTCTCATGGTCTTTCTTTTTGCCTTCTTCTTCTGGGACTCCTATAATTTGAATGTTGGAGCATTTCATATTGTCCTGGAGGTCTCTGAGATTGCCTTCATTTCTTTTAATTAGTTTTTCTTTTTTCCTCTCTGATTCATTTATTTCTACCATTCTACCTTCTATTTCACTAATGCTATCTTCTACCTCCATTATTCTACTGTTTGTTGCCTCCAGAGTGTTTCTGATCTCATTATTGCATTACTCATTATATATTGACTCTTTTTTATTTCTTCTAGGTCCTTGTTAAACCTTTATTGCATATTCTCAATCCTTGTCTCCAGGCTATTTTTCTGTGATTCCATTTTCATTTCAAGATTTTGGATTATTTTCACTATCATTTTTTAGAATTCTTTACCAGGTACTTTCCCTATCTCTTCCTCTTTTGTTTGGTTTGGTGGGCATTTATCTTGTTCCTTTACCTGCTGGTTATTCCTCTGTCTCTTCATCTTGGTTATATTGCTGCGTTTGGGGTGGCCTTTCTGTATTCTGGCAGTTTGTGGAGTTCTCTTTATTATGGAGTTTCCTTGCTGTGGGTGGGGTTGTATCAGTGGCTTGTCAAGCTTTTCTGGTTAGGGAAGCTTGTGTAAAAGCTCTGGTGGCTAGAGCTGGATTTTTTTTCTCTCTGGAGTGCAATGAAGTGTCCAGTAATGAGTTATGAGATGTCAATGGTTTTGGAGTAACTTTGAGCTGCCTGTATATTGAAGCTCAGTGGTGTGTTCCTGTGTTGCTGGAGAATTTGCATGGTATGTCTTGCTCTGGAACTTGTTGGCCCTTGGGTGGTGCTTGCTTTCAGTGTAGGTATGGAGGCATTTAATGAGTTCCTATCGATTAATGTTCCCTAGAGTCAGGAGTTCTCTGATGTTCTCAGGATTTGAACCTAAGCCTCCTGCTTCTTGTTTTCAGTTTTATTTTTCCAGTAGCCTCAAGACTTCTCCATCTATATAGCACTGATGATAAAACATCTAGATTAAAGATGAAAAGTTTCTCCACTTTGAGGGACACCCAGAGAGGCTCACTTAGTTACATGGAGAAGAGAAGAGGGAGGGGGGAGTTAGAGGTGACTGGAATGAGATGAGGTGGGATCAAAAGAGGAGAGAGCAAGCTAGCCAGTAATCACTTCCTTATGGCTCTCCACTGTCTGGACCACTCAGAAAAGTTCTCAGAGTTATACAGAGAAGAGAAGAATGAGGAAAGAGACAGAGGTGGCCAGGAGATAAGAGAGGGAAATGAAAAGGAGAGAGACAGATCCAGCCAGTAACCAGTTCCCTAGGTGGTCTCCACCATCTGGAACACACAGAGATTCACAGATTTGGGTAGAGAAGAGAAGGGGGAGGAAGGAGACAGAGGCAACCTGGAGGAGAAAAAGGAGAGTCCAAAAGGAGGAGAGAGCGGTCAAGCCAGTAATCTTGCTCTCAAGTAAAAACGAGTACTGAAGATTGGGCTTTTCAAGGTACAAAATTGATATCAAATACCAAAAAGCAAAGATTAAAAATCTAGAGTAGAGTTTGGATCTTCAAAAATACAATATTAAAAAAAAAGAAGAAGAAAGAAAAAAAAGTCACACGAATTATTAAAAAACAACAACCACCACAAAAAATATATATGGTGTTTGCCTTAAAAATAAGGTCTCTCTCTCTCTCTTTTTTTTTGAAAAGTAATAGTAGGTTATAAAAATAAAAATTAAATGAGAAATAGAGGGCTTAAAAATTTTTTTAATGTTAAAAAAAGAAGAAAAAAACAAAACAAAAAAAGACTGATCGTAAAAATAGCAAAGATATATCTGGGACTTTCTCTGGTGGTGTTGTGGGCAGTGTGGGTTCAGTTCATTTTCAGTTAGTTCCTTGGTCTGGCTTATATTTCTCAAGATCTATAGGCCCTTTCCTGTGTAGTCAGTACTAACGACAGAGTTTTAATCTGTTGCACCTGTTACTTCCAAGGCGGTTCCCTCTGTTTTAGCTTCTTTTGTTTGCTGGTTTCTTCAGTATCTGTTTTCTGCCCTGACACAAGGAGGGCAGTGGTGGACACTTTTTTTAGGCTCACTTGTTCAATCACACTGTGGGGAGAGAGGGAGGCTGCAAACAAATAACACTGGCATGTGCTCACAGTATCACAGCCACGCTGGGCCTGCCCCCACTCACAGCGCACACCACTCAGGCTCTAGGTTGCTCCACTGGGAACCGTCTGAGGCCAGCCTTGGGCTGCATGCACCCCCCTGGCCTAACTGCTCAGGCTCAGCACTCAGGTAGTCCTCAGAGGTGAAGACTCGGTTGGGCCTGCATTTTGTGCCCTTCCCAGGTCCAAGTAGCTCAGGTGTTTGGCAAGCATGGTCAGTGTGACTTATTGCCTTTCCTGTCCCTGCTGCTCAGTTTTCTGGGTGTACAACTGATGCCCCTTCTTAGGCGGATGGTGACAGTCCAGAACCCCAAGAAGTCTTAGTTAGCAAAGAAGCTTGCTTGCAGTTTGGTAGTTAATGTCTCTCTGGGGCTGCGATTTCCCCCTTCTGGCTCTGGCTGCCTGTCACCGGAGGGGAATGGTCTGCAGCTGGCTAATTCTGTTCTGCCCTTCATTCTGTGTGTGGTCCTGGTGGTGTCTTATGTTAGATCTTTTCGTGTGGTAGCTATCCCACATTCTGGTTTGCTAGCCCAAGTTAGTTCACTCTGGTTACACTTGGGGCATTCCGGTCCAATTCTTAAAAAGCACTGCAGCCTGTGCCTCCCTGCCCAGCCCCCGCTTGCTAGTGGCAGATGCAGGCATCTGCGCTGCTTCTCCACTGGGGGAGTTACCGCTGGGCTCGTAATCTGTGGGTTTTAATTATTTATTTATTTTTCCTCTTTGTTATGCTGCCCTCTGTGCTTCCAAGGCTCGCCACAGACTCACCAGCGAGAGTGTTTCCTGGTGTTTGGAAACTTCTCTCTTTAAGACTCCCTTCCTGGGATGGAGCTCCCTCCCTACCATTTTTGTCTCTCTTTTTTTTTTTTTTTGTCTTTTATATTTTTTCCTACCTGTTTTTGAAGACAATGATCTGCTTTTCTGGGTGCCTGATGTCATCTGCCGGCATTCAGAAGTTGTTTTGTGCAATTTACTCAGCGTTGAAATGTTCTTTTGATGAATTTGTGAGGGAGAAAGTGGTCTCCTCGTCCTATTTCTCCACCATCTTAGCTTGAATCCCTATCTCCTATACTTTAAATTGGAGGGTAAATGTTTTGCTTTATCTTATTTTGGTTGTTTACTTAGAAATGAAGTTTTGGGCTAGGTTTGTTCAAGATATTCATAGTGTGTGAAATCTTCTAGGTGTAAACTAGGTGCTTTGCTTAAGCTATATCTTGATTTGTCCAAGCACACTTTCCAGTATGCTTACCTTGTTACAGCTTGTCTCCTCTCATATGGTTGGTGCATGTAAATAGATTTGAGTGCATCATGATTATTTGAGGAGGGTGACGGGTAGTGTGTGCATGCTTCATGGCCTAATTCAACTAAGCACTCTATTCTTAGTTTACTACTAAATCCTCCTTTGTTCATTAGTTTCATAATAACTTTCATATTGGGTTTTCTTAAGATAGAAAATGTAGCCCATTTCTTCCCATTCCATAGGTTACACCTTGACCTAACATTTTTATGTACTATGATTATGCTTACTTTTGTTCCTTTTTAGGGTTTGCTGAAGATGGTGGTATATAGACTGCATTAGCAAGGATTGGTGAGGTCTATCAGGGTTTATCAATTATAGAACAGGCTCCTCTAGAAGGGTATAAAGCACTGCCAAGTCCTTTGAGTTTGGGGCTGTTGCTGGTAGTACTCTGGCAAATAATTTTGTTTCTGTAATTATTTGTGTTTAGAGCTAAGCATAATGAAATATCTAATCCCAGTTTGGGTCTTAGCTATAGTGTGTCAGCTACTATAGAGTTACTTTCGTTATGTATTTTTTTATTGTAATTATGACTTTTTACAACTTAATTAAAGTTTAACTCTATTTGGTGTAGTGCTTTAACAGGTTTTATGCCGTATTCCTGTTAGCTCAGGTTAATCGTATGACCACGGTGGCTGGCATGAGATTTACCAACCCTAGTCAATATAACTTAGTCAAACTTTCGTTTATGGCTTAAATTTTGTCACTGCTGTCTCCCGTGGGGGTGTGGTTAAGCAAGGTGTCATGAGCTACAGATGTGTGCTTCATACCCACTCCTCTTAGTCTTGCTGACCTAGAGGGCATTCTCACCAGGGTGCGGATGCTTGCATGTGTAAGTTTATTAAAAATTAACAGGAAAGACTGAGACCAAACTGTATGTTTATGGAGTTAATATACTCATCTAGGCATTTTCAGTGCCTTGCTTTAATTTTAAGCTACATTAACTATGTGTCATGAGGAAGACCCAAGCACTTATATACTTACTTCGATTGGAGTGCTAATATGAGTATTGAAAATGTGATAAGTTTGAATAAGTATCTAAAGGAAAATGTGTTTAAAATGGTGGTAGATATTTAAGGGGGGGGAAGGAAACCGGAGAGAAATAGTAAATAGTGTAAGATATAATGTTTATGTCCTGTAACCATTGACCGTGATGCTCGTGCTTACCATTATGGTGATGCTCAAGATGCAGCTAAGTCCAGCTACAATACATGCTCTGGGTCAGGGCCTCAGACGGCCATAGCTGAGTTCAGGCATCCCCCAAAACTAAAAAAATACCAAGGTATGACAGCACAGTTATGTGTGGGCATGGGCTGATTAGTCATTAGTCCATCGAGATGTCTTATTTAAGAGGAAAGAGTGGGCGATTTTAGGTGAGATGGCCCTGAAGAAAGAACCAGATGTCTGATAAAGTTCATTAAATAGCGACACCCACAATTAATGGGCCCGGATTGAGAAAAGAAGTCTTTGCCGAGCAGGTTGCTGGTTTCACGCAGCATGGTTATTAACTCATGATTTAGTGGACAGGATACGCATGTTGGCAAGGATAGATTTGACTCAAATGTACTATGTATGATCAATGACTATATGTACTATGTACTAATAGGTAATATGTACTTGCTTATATGCATTGAGTATATAGTGTAATGTACTGTATAGATATTATGTCTATATTACATTAATGCTCATGTGCTTGCTTATATGCATGGGGCATATAATGTACTATATACATGTTATGTCTTTGTTACATTAATGTTATGTACACGCCCTGCTTTGGATGGTATTTTATATGATATGTACATGAAAACATAAGCGTGTACTATTGAATATGCGGTTACGTGTGCAGGGTTGTGAAGTGCGAAGTTTGTGTTGGATTGTTAAAAGTTTTGGTAAATTAATACTAATGAGGCTTGTAATATTTTGGGGGCTATATTAATAGTGTTTCAGGGAATAGTTTAAATAGAACTTCAGCTTTGGGTGTTGATAGTGGGGCTATAGCCTCTTCCTTGAGTCTTAGGGAGGTTAGTTTTTCTCCTTCTCTGGTTTACAAGACCAGTATATTTAATGTACTACAAAGACTTGTCTTCATCTTAAGAGATTATTTTCGATTGTGCTAGCTATTGGTATTAGTACTAGGATGAGGAGGAAATATATAATAGATGCTAATTGTCCAATAATGATATATGGGTGTTCAACTGGTTGTCTTCCAATTCATGTGAGCGTTAACAGATCTGCTACTAAAATTCAGAATAGGCATTGACTGATTGGTCAGAATATTATGGTTCATTGTTTAGATGTGTGGAGTAGGGACATGAAGACTAGAATTAGGATTGAGAGAACTAGGGCCAGGACTCCTCCTAGTTTGTTAAGGATTGATCATAGAATTGCATATGTGAATAGGAAGTACCATTCCAGTTTAATGTGAGGGGGTGTGTTAAGTGGGTTTGCTGGAGTGTAGTTATCTGGGTCTCCTAGTAGGTCGGGTGTGAATAGTACTAGACGTATTAGAGCTGAGACTAGTAGCAGGGCGCCTAGGATGTCTTTAATGGTATAGTAGGGGTGGAATGGAATTTTGTCCACATCTGATGAAATTCCTGTTGGATTATTGGATCCTGTTTCATGGAGGAAAAGTAGATGGACTATGGAGAGTGCTGCAATAATAAATAGAAGGATGAAGTGAAGGCGAAAAATTGGATAAAGGTTGCTTTATCTACTGAAAATCTGCCTCAGATTCACTCAACTAGGTTTGTGCCAATGTATGGGATTGCTGAGAGGAGGTTGGTGATGACTGTTGCTCCTCAAAATGATATTTGTCCTTATGGTAGGACATATCCTATGAATGCTGTAGCTATTACTGCAAATAGGAGAATTACTCCAGTGTTTCATGTTTCTAGGAAGGTATATGATCCATAATATAACCTCGTCCTACATGTATGAATAGGCAGATGAAAAATATTGATGCCCCATTTGCATGCATATATTGGATGATTCAGCCATAATTAACATCTCAACAAGTGTGGGTGATGGAGGAGAATGCTGTTATTGTATCGGATGTGTAGTGTATTGCTAGGAATAGGCCTGTTAGGATTTGTAGAATTAGGCAGATGCCTAAGAGTAAGCCAAAGTTTCATCATGATGGGATATTCGATGGGGCTGGGAGATCAATAAATGCATTATTTACAATTTTTATTAGTGGATGGGACTTTCAAATGTTGGTCATTAGTGTTCTTGTAGTTGAATGACAAAGATGATTTTTCATATCATTAGTCGTGCTTAGATTCCATGTGAGAATAATGATAACATATATTGTGTTTATTTTGAGTATTATTTTTGTGATTGGTTTTGTAGGGTTTTCTTCAAAACCTTCACCTATTTATGGGAGACTAGGTTTGATTGTGAGTGGTGGAGTTGGTTGTGGTATTGTATTAAATTTTGGTGGGTCTTTCTTGGGTCTAATAGTTTTCTTTATTCAGGGGGTATAATGGTGGTTTTTGGTTATATAATGGCTATAGCCATGGAACAGTAACCTGAGATTTGGGTATCTAATAAAACTGTTTTGGTGGCATTTATTACTGGCTTGTTAATAGAGTTTTTGATGGTTTATTATGTATTGAAGGATGAGGAGGTGGAGGTTGTATTTAAGTTTAATGGTCTAGGGGATTGAGTTATTTATGATACAGGAGATTCTGGATTTTTTAGTGAAGAGACCATAGGAATTGCAGCTTTATATAGTTATGGTACTTGGTTGGTTATTGTGACTGGTTGATCTTTATTAATTGGTGTTGTAGTTATTATGGAGATTACTCATGGAAACTAAATAAGATTGTACTGACTAGGATTGTGACTAGGAAAGAGAGAAAATATAATTTAATTAGGTCTTTTTGACTTGTAACCATTGTGGATGTCTTTATTTGGATTAATGAAGTGGTCTTTGGTAAATATTTTCTAGTCAGATTAGGTCTGTGGGTCAAATCATAGTTTCATGCCAATTGTCCTTGAACTAGTCCCACTAAAATACTTTGAAAAATGATCTGCATCAATACTATAAAATCACCAAGAAGCTATACCAGTGCTAACCTTTTAAGTTAGAGACTGAGAGCACAGCACTCTCCTTGGTGATATGTCACAACTAGACACATCAACATGACTTGCAATAATTCTATCAATGTTCCTAGTCCTTTTTATTATCTTTCAACTAAAAATTTCAAAACACAACTTTTACTACAACCCAGAATTAACATCAATGAAAACACCAAAACAAAGCACCCCTTGAGAAACAAAATGAACAAAAATCTATTTGCCTCTTTCATTATCCCTATAATCCTGGGCCTCTCCCTCATCACTCTCATTGTTCTGTTTCCTAGTCTATTATTCCCAACATCAAATTGACTAGTGAACAACCACCTCATCTCCCTTCAACAATGAATGCTTCAACTTGTATCAAAACAAATGATGAGTATCCACAACTCCAAAGGGCAAACATGGACATTAATACTAATGCCCTTAATCCTATTTATTGGATCAACAAACCTACTAGGTCTGTTACCTCACTCATTTACACTGACCACACAACTATCAATAAATTTAGGCATGGCCATCCCTCTATGAGCAGGAGCTGTAATTACAGGCTTTCGCAACAAAACTAAAGCATCACTTGCCCAATTCTTACCACAAGGAACACCAACCCCATTAATTCCGATGCTAGTTATTATTGAAACTATTAGCCTCTTCATTCAACCAGTAGCCCTTGCCATAAGATTAACAGCTAATATCACTGCAGGACACTTATTAATTCACCTAATTGGAGGAGCCACACTCGCACTAATAAATATTAGCACTACAACAGATCTTATTACAGTTATTATTCTAGTTCTACTAACAATTCTTGAATTCGTGGTAGCTATAATTGAAGCCTACATACTAACCCTCCTAGTTAGCCTATACCTGCATGACAACACATATGACACACCAAACCCATGCTTATCATATAGTAAACCCAAGCCCCTAACCCCTTATAGGGGCCTTATCTGCCCTCTTAATAACATCTGGCCTAATCATATGATTTCACTTCAATTCAACAACCTTACTAATGCTAGGCTTAACAACAAATATGCTTACAATGTATAAATGATGATGAGATATTGTCCGAGAGAGTACCTTTCAAGGACACCATACCCCAACCATTCAAAAAGGCCTTTACTACAGAATAATTCTCTTTATTATCTCTGAAGTCTTATTCTTTACTGGATTTTTCTGAGCATTCTACCACTCAAGCCTCACCCCTACACCTGAATTAGGCGGCTGTTGACCCCCAACAGGTATTCACCCACTTAATCCCCTGCTGCTGCTGCTAAATTGCTTCAGTCATGTCCGACTCTGTGTGACCCCATAGATGGTAGCCCACCAGGCTCCCCCATCCCTGGGATTCTGCAGGCAAGAACACTGGAGTAGGTTGCCATTTCCTTCTCCAACTTAATCCCCTAGAAGTCCCATTACTCAACACCTCCGTTCTTCTAGCCTCAGGAGTCTCCATTACCTGAGCCCACCACAGCCTTATAGAAGGGTATTGCAACCACATGTTACAAGCCCTATTTATTACCATCGCACTAGGTATGTACTTTACATTACTACAAGCCTCAGAATATTATGAAGCACCATTTACTATCTCAGATGGAGTTTATGGCTCAACCTTCTTCGTGGCCACAGGCTTCCATGGCCTCCATGTCATTATTGGATCCACTTTCTTAATTGTCTGCTTCTTCTGCCACTAAAATTTCACTGTAACTCTAACCACCACTTCGGCTTAGAAGCTGCTGCCTGATATTGACATTTCGTAGATGTAGTATGACTTTTCCTCTATGTTCCCATCTATTGATGAGGCTCATATTCTTTTAGTATTAGTCAGCACAACTGACTTCCAATCAGTTACAGTCTAACCCGAAAAAGAATAATAGACGTAATATTAGCCTTCCTAACCAATCTTTACGAGTCACACTACTTGTTACTATCAAATTCTGACTCTCCCAACTAAATGTATATTCAGAAAAAAAAAAAAAAAAGCCCATATGAATGTGGATTTGATCCCATAGGATCAGCTCATCTTCCTTTTTCCATATTTTTTTTTCTAGTAGCCATTACATTCCTCCTATTTGACCTATAAATTGCACTACTTCTACCACTACCATAAGCCTGACAACCAACCAACCTAAACACAATGTTTACCATAGCCCTCTTCCTAATCCTCCTACTAGCCATAAGCCTAGCCTATGAATGAACCCCAAAAGTACTAGAATGAACCAAATATGGCATTTAGTTTAAAACAAAATAAATGATTTTGACTCATTGGATTATGGTTAAATTCATAATTACCAAATGTCTCTAGTATATATAAATATCATAATAGCATTCACAGTATCTCTTGCAGGACTGTTAATATATCGATCCCACCTAATATCATCCCTTTTATGCCTAGAAGGAATGATATTATCCCTATTCGTTATGGCCACCCTAATAATCTTAAACGCACACATTTTACCTTAGCCAGTATAATACCCATTATCTTACTAGATTTTGCAGCCTGTGAAGCAGCACTAGGCCTATCTCTACTAGTAATGGTATCAAACACTGACTATGTACAAAACCTTAACCTACTACAATGCTAAAATATATTGTTCCCACAGTAATACCTGATTATCAAAAAATAACATAATCTGGATTAATTCTACAATACATAGCCTGCTAATCAACCTCACAAGTCTACTTCTCATAAATCAGTTCAGTGATAATAGCCTTAACTTTTCATTAGTCTTTTTCTCTGACTCTTTGTCCACACCACTATCAATTCTAACTATATGGCTTCTTCCTCTGATATTAATAGCTAGCCAACACCACCTATCAAAAGAAAACCTAACCCGGAAAAAAAAAAAAAACTATTTATTACTACATTAATCTTGTTACAACTATTCCTAATCATAACCTTAACCACCATATAACTAATCTTTTATACCTATTTGAAGCAACACTAGTCCCAACACTCATTATTATTACCCGATGAGGGAACCAAACAGAACGCCTAAACGCCAGCCTCTACTTCCTGTTTTATACACTAGCAGGCTCCTTACCCCTACTAGTTGCACTAGTTTACATTCAAAACACAGTAGGATCTTTAAACTTCCTACTACTTCAATATTAAGTACAACCAATGCCCAATTCCTGATCAAATGTCTTCATATGACTAGCATGCATAATGGCTTTTATAGTAAAAATACCATTATATGGCCTCCACCTTTGACTACCCAAAGCCCATGTAGAAGCCCCCATTGCAGGCTCCATAGTCCTTGCAGCAATCCTACTAAAGCTAGGAGGTTATGGCATACTACAAATCACATTATTCCTAAACCCAGTAACCGACTTTATAGCATATCCATTCATCATATTATCTTTATGAGGCATAATGATGACTAGCTCAATTTGCCTTCACCAAACGGACCTAAAGTCACTCATTGCATACTCCTCTGTTAGTTATATAGCACTTGTCATTGTAGCTATTCTCATTCAAACACCTTGAAGCTACATAGGAGCTACCACCCTAGTAATTGCCCATGGCCTTACATCCTCCATACTTTTCTGCCTAGCAAACTCCAACTATGAATGAATTCACAGCTGAACAATAATTCTAGCCCAAGGCCTACAAAATGGCCACCTGATGACTCCTAGCAAGCCTAACTAACCTAGTTCTACCTCCAACAAATCAACTTGATTGGAGAACTGTTTGTAGTAATATCAACCTTTTCATGATCCAATATTACAATTATTTTAATAGGGTTGAATTACTGCTCTATACTCCCTCTACATACTAATTACAACACAACGAGGGAAATACACCCATCATATCAACAACATTTCACCTTCCTTCACACGAGAAAATGCACTTATATCTGTAATTCTTACCCTTGTTACTTCTATCCCTAAACCCAAATATTATTCTAGGGCCCCTGTACTGTAAGTATAGTTAAAAAAAAATTAGATGTGAATCTAACAACAGATGCCTGTTATCTTCTTATTTATCACAAAAGTATGTGAGAACTGCTAATTCTATGCCTCCATGTCTAACAACATGGCTTTTTCAAACTTTTAAAGGATGGTGGTTATCAGTTGGTCTCAGGAACCAAAAAATTGGTGCAACTCCAAATAAAAGTAATAAATATATTCTCTTCCTTCACATTAACCACCCTACTCTTACTAACAGTGCCTATTATAATAACAAGCTCTGACATCTACAAAACCTCTAATTACCCACTCTATGTAAAAACAACCATCTCATGTGCCTTCATTACCAGTATAATTCCCACAATAATGTTTATTCATACAGGACAAGAAATAATTATTTCAAACTGACACTGACTGACTATCCAAACTCTTAAATTATCACTCAGCTTCAAAGTAGACTACTTCTCAATGATATTTGTCCCAGTAGCACTATTCGTTACATGACCCATCATAGAATACTCAATGTGATATATACATTCAGACCTCAACATTAATCAGTTATTCAAATATCTACTCTTATTCCTCATCACAGTACTTATTCTTGTCACCACAAGCAACCTTTTTCAACTATTCATTGGCTAAGAAGGAGTTGGAATTATATCATTCCTACTTATCGGATGATGATACAGACGAGCAGACGCAAACACAGCAGCCCTACAGGCAATCTTGTACAACCACATTGGCGACATTGGATTTATCTTAGCAATAGCATGATTCTTAGCTAATCTCAACACCTGAGATCTTCAACAAATCTTCATGCTAAAACCAGATAACTCCAACCTACCCCTAATGGGTCTAGTATTAGCTGCAACAGGAAAATCTGCACAATTTGTCCTACACCCATGACTACCCTCCACAATAGAAGGCCCAACCCCTGTCTAAACACTACTTCACTCAAGCACAATAGTAATAGAGGGCATTTTTCTACTAATCCACTTCTATCCATTAACAGAGAACAACAAATTTGCCCAGTCCATTATACTATGTCTAGGAGCTATCACACGCTATTCACAGCAATATGTGCCCTCATCCAAAACGACATTAAAAAAAATTGTTGCCTTCTCTACATCCAGCCAACTAGGCCTCATAATAGTAACAATTGACATTAACCAACCCTACCTAGCATTCCTCCACATCTGCACCCACGCTTTCTTCAAAGCCATGTTATCCATATGCTCTGGTTCTATTATCCACAGCTTAAATGATGAACAAGACATTCAAAAAATAGGGGGCCTATTCAAAGCCATACCAATTACCACAACAGCCCTCATCATTGGCACTCTCGCACTAACAGGTATACCCTTCCTTACCGGATTTTACTTTAAAGACCTAATCATTGAATTCACCAATATGTAATATACCAACACCTGAGCCCTTTTAATAACACTAGTCACCACTTCTTTCATAGCTATCTACAGTACTTGTATTATTTTCTTTGCACTTCATGGACAACCCTGATTCCCAACCCTGATTATCATTAATGAAAATAACCACTTCCTAATTAACTCAATTAAACATCTGCTAATTGGAAGCCTTTTCACAGGATTTATTTTCTCCAACAATATCCCCCCAACAACAATTTCCCAAATAACCATGCATTATTATCTAAAAATAATAGCCCTAGCAGTCACAATCCTAGGCTTCATTCTAGCACTAGAAATTAGTAACATAACCCATAATCTCAAGTTGAGCTACCCATAGAATACCTTTAAATTCTCCAACCTGCTAGGATATTACCCCACAATGTTATTTTCTCCAGTTTTAAAAATGAAAAATCAGACTCAGAAATGTTAAATGATTTGCTTGAGATGATACAGTCAAAGGTAGTAACAGCATCCTTTATAAACCTTTGCCCAAACATTATGTTATATTTTCAGCTCTGCATCTAGTTCCAGGTAGAACTCAAAGAGGCACAGGACAAGACTCCTGTTTTCTAGGAGCTTGCAGAATGGTTGGTGAGGTATGATTCACAGCTAAAAGTATTTCAGAGGCACTATAATAAATGTTCAGTTGTAGGACTCTTCTTTATGTGCTGTAGTCATCCAGATAGTCTAACTCAGTCCAACACACTGCTCAAAATCATGTGAATGGAATTTTAACTTTGTTAGATGTACTGAAAAACTACCTAGGAATAACAGAAGTAAATAGGAAAGACACTAATATTTATTGCCCACTTATTATTGTACAGGTATACCATTTCAACTAAACCCACAATAACCTTTGTTAAGAGTATTTTACAAAGGAGGAAATTTAATTTGGATGCCTTAATGTCCCAGTGAAAGGTTGCTTTTGAATTATGACGCCAGGATTCTTGGCCCCCAGAGGAGAAGAATTCAATCTGGGGCCAGAGACGAGGCTTGATCACTCAGAGCATTTGTGTAACAAAGTTTTATTAAAATATAAACGAGACAGAGAAAGCTTCTGACATAGGCATCAGAAGGGGGCAAAAGGAGTACCTCCCTGCTAGTCTTCAGCTGGATGTTATATAGTCACCAGTAGTCTGTTAATGAAAGAAAGGAATGTCTCAAAACTTAGAATGGCAACAGGCCCCTCACCCATAAGATGTATTTTGGGATAATCTTGGCTCCAAATGGTTTATCTTGGGCCATAAAATGATTAACTTGAATCTTGAAGAAGGGCAGAGCACCATACAAATAGTGTCATTTACATAGCTTAGAGGAACAAAATGGGAGTATAACATACTGGTTTATCAAGTAGGTTCTGAGCCCAAAAGATGGAACCAACTTGAAGACAGAGTTTGTGGTAAATGCATAGTACATTGGCATAGCTTAAGATAAACATTTCCATAAGAAAGAGGCATTGGTTAACTTCAGGTGAAACCAGGTGTCATGGCAACACAGAATTTTAAGAGAAACCTCCTTTTAAATTTGTATAGAGAAGGAAAAAAAATATCATTAGTTTGTTTCCTCCTGCCGCTTAAGAGAGATAAAAATGTCTGATACACGCAGGCTATTTCCTCCGTTTGGAGACCCCTGGCCTTCCTGTCTGTTACCCTCTCACCAGGATACCTGAACAGAAAGTGGGAAGCTGAAATTTTGATCCAGGGATGCTTAATTCCAAAACATAGGAAGCAAATATTTTATAACAGGAAGAGCATAGACATGGAGCTTTACTCTTTCTATCAGTAAAAGCAGCATGATAATACCAGCCACCTTATGATAATCATAACATTAAATCACAGAGATAGAATATCATCACATATTCAAATATTTTTCAACACCTTCAGATACATGAAGTAAAATAGTGTATGTAAAGTCTCTGGTATGTATTAGGCAATTGATAAAGTTACTGGTATTTTTATTTTAATAATGCATATCAAGAATATTTAGGATGATGCATTGATTTTGAAGTATTTTAAATTCAATGTTTTTCAAATATTTGAAAATGAGAGAAGAAACAACTCTTAGCAGTACTCTTGGTTGTGTTTATATGGAGATAGTTATTTTTAAAAATTGGAGTTTTTATGCAGATAAAATTCACAACAGAAAAATGAACCAGTCAGGTCTTGATTTAATATGATTAAGTCTCCTTGCAAAATGATGTTATAAGTATTACTTATTCCATTAGTTATTTATAATGGTACTTACTGTCTTAAACCCTAAGACTTAATTTATATATTTTGGAAATTAATCCTTTGCAGAGATTTTTCAAACTGGGGATCTGGCAAAGGGACTGAGAACACCCAGGGAATTTGACTTTAAAGGCCAGTGGGATTTGATTACAGAATTTCCATAGGACTAGGGAAACAGACTCTTAGAGGACACAAAGAAAACCTTGTGCACTACCAGACCCAGAAGAAAGTAGCAGTGACCCCACAAGGGACTGAGCCACTTGCATGTGAGTGTCCAGGACCTCAAGCAGAGGTGTGGTTCAACAGTGGCCTGCTTCAGTGGCAGTGGCTCTGAATAAAATAATCCTGGGAGCCACAGCATGGTGGCATAAATCCTTTTGAAGTAGGTTGCCATTTACCACCATTACCTGTACCATAGTTTGGTCTCAGGCTAAAGTGCAAGGAGGAAACATAGCCCCACCCATCAACAGAAAATGCTTTGAAAATTTACTGAGCATGGTCCTGCCCATCAAAGCAAGACCCAGATTAACCACAGAGAGGCCCTGTCATCAGGAAGCTTCCACAAGCCTTTAATCCTCATTAATCAGAGGACCGACAGAATGAAAATCACACTCATAGAAACCTAACCAAACTGATCACATGGATCACATCCTTGTCTCAGTTCAGTTCAGTTCAGTCTCTCAGTCATGTTCTACTCTTTGCGACCCCATGAACTGCCTCATGCCAGGCCTCCCTGTCCATCACCAACTCCCAGAGTCTACCCAAACCCATATCCATCAAGTCGGTGATGCCATCCAACCATCTCATCCTCTGTCGTCCCCTTATCTTCCTGCCCTCAGTCTTTCCCAGCATCAGGGTTTTTCAAATGAGTCAGCTCTTCGCATTAGGTGGCCAAAGAATTGGAGCTTCAGTTTCAACATTGGTCCTTCCAGTTAACACCCAGGATTGATCTCCTTTAGGATGGACTGGTTGGATCTCCTTGCAGTCCAAAGAACTCTCAAGAGTCATCTCCAACACCACAGTTCAAAAGCATCAATTCTTCAGTACTCAGCTTTCTTTATAGTCCAAATCTCCCATCCATACATGGCCACAGGACAAACCATAGCCTTGACTAGACGGACCTTTGTTGGCAAAGTAATGTCTCTTCTTTTTAATATGCTGTCTAGGTTGGTCATAATTTTGCTTCCAAGGAGTAAGCATATTTTAATTTCATGGCTGCAATCACCATCTGCAGTGATTTTGGAGCCCCCAAATATAAAGTCAGCCATTGTTTCCACTGTTTCCCCATCTATTTTCTACAAAGTGATGGGACCAGTTTCCGTGATCTTAGTTTTCTGAATGTTGAGCTTTAAAACAACTTTTTCACTCTCCTCTTTCGCTTTCATCAAGAGGCTGTTTAGTTCTTTAATTTATGCCATATCTGATGCTATTAATATTTCTCCTGGCAATCTTGATTCCAGCTTGTGCTTCCTCCAGCCCAGCATTTCTTGTGATGTCTCTGCAAATAAGTTAAATAAGCAGGGTGGCAATATACAGCTTTGATCTACTCCTTTTCCTATTTGGAACCAGTCTGTTGTTCCATGTCCAGTTCTAACTGTTGCTTCCTGACCTGCATACAGGTTTCTCAAGAGGCAGGTCAAGTGGTCTAATATTTCCATCTCTTTCAGAATTTTCCACAGTTTATTTTGTTCCACACAGTCAAATGATTTGGCATAGTCAATAAAGCAGAAATTGATGCCTTCTGGAACTCCCTTGCTTTTTGATGATCCAGCAGATGTTGGCAATTTAATCTCTGCTTCCTTTGCCTTTTCTAAAACCAGCCTGAACATCTGGAATTTCATGGTTCATGTATTGCTGAAGCCTGGCTTGGATAATTTTGAGCATTACTTTACCAGCATGTGAGATGAGTGCAATTGTGCAGTAGTTTGAGCATTCTTTGGCATTGCCTGTCTTTGGGATTGGAATGAAAACGGACATTTTCCAGTCCTGTGGCCACAGCTGAGTTTTCCAAATTTGCTGGCATATTGAGTGCAGCTCTTCCACAGCATCATCTTTTAGGATTTGAAATAGTTCAACTGGAATTCCACCACCTCCACTAGCTTTGTTTGTAGCGAAGCTTCCTAAGGCCCACTTGACTTCACATTCCAGGATGTCTGGCTCTAGGTGAGTGATCACACTATTGTGATTATCTGGGTCGTGAAGATTTTTTTTTTAAGTAAATTCAATTTTTATTCTTCTATATAATACATGGATATAAGCATAAACTCTCCTTAAAGTGCTTACAACTCTGAGGTGATGTCCTTGGGTATATAAAGTATACAGCAATAGCAAATGAAATCTGAGCTCCAAAAATGAAAATGGACTTCAAAAAGTAATTTAATATTTATGCAATTACACATACCAATAGTATTCTATCCCTCATCTAGTCTCTGAATCCAACTAAATCAACTGCCTTGCAGTTTGCACACTGGACAGCCTGACTCCCTACTTATATTTCATCATACACAATGCCTCCTTTCACTTAAATTTAATAAATTAACATGTGATTTACATATAGGGATTTCTATACAGTGAACATTGCCAGAAAGCACACCCAGTTTTTGACAATAGCATCTGCCCACATAAAAACTTTTGCCCCCAGAGGGAACTTGATGTTGTCTGACTACAGTAACCTTGGGGTGAGTGTCCTTGAGGGTCCCCTAGGATCCTCCAGAGGTGAGGTTTTTCATATAATCTGAGGGCTGCATCAAAGGTATGTCTGACTGAAAGAGGTGGGAGGTCATGTCAACTGCATTAAAGAACCAGAAAATGTGATGTCTTCTGTGGTCAAGATGCACAAGGCATCTACTGCCCCAATGGCATAACAGCCAGGTTGACTGTGGAGCCTGAGGACAGAGGCCAATGGGCCTTTTATAGGAGAGACCATTGTGCTTCTTACACATCAACCTAATGGATGGCCAAAGGTTGTTCAGTCAGTGGAGACCTTTTACTGAATATTCAATTTTCCCAAAAGTTTCATAAACTATGGTGAGGGCAAATGCTATGAGAATTTAAGGCGAGTTCATTATATTATCTATATATTATCATCTTCCCTCTGAGGATAACATAAAAGTGTAACTAAAAAAGCAGACAAATGTCTATAAGGTGACTCAAGCTAGAGAGTGGCTTTTGCCTTAAAACAATTGTCAGGCCTGAAAAGCAAAATCTTGCAAGCAAAATCTAACTTTATCTGGCCCACTGATACACAATGATCCTGAGTCCTTCCTTGATTCACAAAGTCTATTTTTCTTAGGAATATCCTCCATTAATATTCATTTTGTGTCATAATTACTACAAAGGGTAACCAGTGCAGCTTTACCCTCATTTCAAGCAGTGACTCCATCCTGGTCCTACCATCTATCTGCTCACTTCACTTATCAGAACTCCTGTGTAGCCTGTGGAAACTGGATACATTTTCATTCAGTGCACAGATCCTTCAGAAGAACTCTCCAGTTCTCCTAGAACTTGTTCATCACACTCCACTGCCATGGCACTGTCCATGGGATGCAATTAAATGCATCCAGCTGATAGCCTGAGGTGAAGCCCATGGCTTCCATTCCTATGGTCTCTTCTGCTTGTTCCATGGTGCAACAGAGCTCAACTTCTGAGACTGGGTGGAAGCCCCCTGGAGCTGGGTGCCAGACAAGCTGGCCTACTCACCAGGCAGGAGGGTGCCATTGATTGTGGCCAGAGGCCCTGAGAGGGTGTGTCGCTGCTCCTGGCTAATGTTCAAACTTATGTGGCCTCCATTTAAGCTGTCACCCAGATCTACCCCTTTTTTTCTTGTTTTCTTTGGAGAGGTCCAAGGAGGTGTCCAAGGAGGAAGACAGAGATGCTATCTTTCTGTCAGATTCTCCTGTGGAGGGCACAAGGGTCACAGGCTGGACTAGTGAAGAGTTGTAACTGGGGGGAGGGGTTTTGTACTGAAGTCTCTCATTCTCTGAGCTGGCCCATTTCTGGTATCCTTGGTCTGGTGAAGGGATCCCCCCAGAGAAGCCTACATATGCACCCCCAAATATGGAGATTTGCCTCTTTGTAACAGGGTTTGCACTGGAGGTGTGATATCTGTCACACCTGACCATTAGTCCATGCTCCATGAAGTTTTTCAGGTTAGGAAGGGTTTGCCTCAAGTCTGGAGTCCCTAGTCCATGTTGATATCTTAGCTGTGGTATATCTTTGTTCAGAAGATAGACACTGTAATCAAACTGCAACTTCTCTCCTCCTTTTGGATATAATGGAAATTCTCTCTTCTTTTCAGTCAGCTTGTCGTTAACATTATCTATGATTGTTGATCTAGATCCCTTATGAATTACAGGATATCTGAGGGGCACTTATAGGAAAAAGATCATGGATACCAAATGTGCAGTATAACCAAGGGCAACAGCAATCCTCCCATCATCTTTTGCTTAGAAGTCCTCAGAATTGGGCAACCTGACACCACATACAAAGTAATCTTTATGCTCATTCAAATCAATAGGGTAAATGTAGGAAAGCTCACATAGTAACTGCCTGCAACGAATTGTACCTGAACATTAGTCTTCAGAAAGAGTTCTCTTTTCAGAGTGCACTCTTTTCTCAACTCATTTAGGGATTCCTTTTGGAGTTGAAGCTTGAGGTGCTCAGCTGAAAATTTACTTCCTTTGTCCTGTAATGCAATTTGTTCTCATTTTTTTTTTTATTTTACTTTACAATACTGTATTTGTTTTGCCATACATTGACATGAATCCGCCATGGTGTACATGAAACATGTATACTATCCTGTAAGAAACGAATAGCCATTCTAGGTTCGATACAGGATACAGGATGCTTGGGGCTGGTGCACTGGGATTACCCAGAGAGATGATATGGGGAGAGAGGTGGGAGGGGAGTTCAAGATTGAGAACTCATGTACACCCGTGGCGGATTCATGTCAATGTATGCAATTTGTTCTTTATGCAGCAAGATTACCTCCTGTCCCAAAGCTTTCTTCTGTCTTTCCAGTTCATTTTGAAGCACCAGAATTTTTAATTTCAGGCACTCACTTTCTTTTTTCAGCCCATTGCTTGTAGATGTGAGTCTTAGTTTTTCTTCAGTTTCCTTTCTAATTTTCTGAACAGTTACCCGAGTCTGGTTAATTGCACACTGGGCTCTATGAAGCTGCAGCAAAGAGAAGACATCATAAGAATTTCAAACACAGTTCTGATCCACCTGGTGAAGAATATTCTTCTGAGCATTTGAATAACCCTTATGTTCAAATGGAGCACCATAACAGCCATCATTCAGCCCCAAAATTATTTCATTCTGGTTGCAGGCATGAACCTGTTGACCCAGGTATTTCAACCCATCCAAACAGACTTTCCATTCAATCAACAGCTGGTAAATGTCCTCCTTTCCACCCCATATGTTCACCACAAAACAAGACACAGATGTATCCAGACAGTCTGGCATTATTCCAAACTCAAGACTCTGCCATGTTGGATTCAAGGAGTTCTTAATCACTTTACTCCTATAAAATTCTTTGCATACCTTTTCACTGTTACACAAATGAAGTGTGAAGTAGGTATCAGGAGCTGATGGCCATTCCTATTAACAAAGTTTTGGACAGCAATATTCCGAAGATGTCTAAGATGCTGTTGCTGAGATGACAGCTCCACGTGCAGGGCCCCCGCAGCAGAACCTGGTGGGAGTGCGGCAGCCCGGCCCGCGGGCGGCGAGGGGAGTGGGCCCCAGACCAATGCTGAAGATCTTTTTAGCACAGTTCTTCTGTGTATTCTTGCCACCTCTTCTTAATATCTTCTGCTTCTGTTAGGTCCCTACCATTTCTGTCCTTTATTGAGCCCATCTTTGCATGAAATATTCCCTTGGCATCTCTAATTTTCTTGAAGAGACCTCTAGTCTTTCCCATTCTATTCTTTCCCTCTATTTCTTTGCATTGATCACTGACGAAGGCTTTCTTATCTCTCCTTGCTATTCTTTGGAACTCTGCATTCAAATTGGTATATATTTCCTTTTCTCCTTTGCTTTTCACTTCCCTTCCTTTCACAGCTATTTGTAAGCCCTCTTCAGACAACCATTTTGCTTTTTGTGTTTTTCTTAGATGGTCTTGATTCCTGTCTCCTGTACAATGTCACAAACCTCCATCCATAGTTCATCAGCTACCCTGTATATCATATCTAGTCCCTTAAATCTATTTCTTACTTCCACTGTATAGTCATAAAGGATTTGATTTAAGTCATATCTGAATGGCCGAGTTGTTTGCTACACTTTCTTCAATTTCAGTCTGAATTTGGCAATAAGGAGTTCATGATCAGAGCCACAGTCAACTCCTGGTCTTGTTTTTGCTGACTGTGTAAAGCTTCTCCATCTTTGGCTACAAAGAATAGAATCAATTTGATTTCAGTGTTGACCATCTGGTGATGTCCATGTGTAGAGTCTTCTCTTGTGTTGTTGGAAGAGGGTGTTTGCTATGACCAGTGTGTTCTCTTGGAAGAACTGTATTAGCCTTTTCCTTGCTTCATCCTTGTCTAGCTCAGTGAAACTATTAGCCAGACTGAGGGGTCATGGTAGAGTTCTGATAAAACTTGAGAAGAGAATGGAATAGCAAACCACTTCCGTATTCTTGCCTTGAGAAGAATTGTATGAAAATAAAAAAGATATGACAGCAAAAGATGAAACTTCCTAGGTCAGTAGATGCCCAATATGCTACTGGAGAAGGGTGGAGAAATAACTCCACAAAGAATGAAGAGACAGAGCCAAAGTGGAAATGTCCAGTTGTGGATCTGACTGGTAATGGAAGTAATGTCTGATGCTGTAAAGAACAATATTGCATAGGAACCTGGAATTTTAGGTCCATGAATCAAGGTAAGTTGGAAGTGGTCAAACAGGAAATAGCAAGAGTGAACATCAACATTTTAGGAATCACTGAACTAAAATGGACCAGAATATGTGAATTTAATACAGATGACCATTTATATCTACTACTGTGGGCAAGAATCCCTTAGAAGAAATGGAGTAGCCCTCATAGTCAACAAACAGTTCTAAAGTGCAGGACTTGGTTACAGTCTCAAAAATGACAGAATGATCTCTGTTCATTTCCAATGCAAACCATTCAACATCACACTAATCCAAGTCTATGCCCCAACCACTAAGGCTGAAGGAGATGAACTGAAGAGTTCCATGATGATCTACAAGACCTTCTAGAACTAACACCACCACCAACAACAACAACAAAAAAAGGTGATGTCCTTTTCAAAATAAGGGACTGGAATGGAAAAGTAGGAAAGTCAAGAGATACCTGAAGTAATAGGCAAGTTTGGCCTTTTGCCTCAAATGAAGCAGGGCAAACACTAACAGAGTTTTGCCAATAGAAGACACTGGTAATAGCAAACACCCTCTTCTAACAACAAAAGAGATGACTCTACACATGGACATCACCAGATTGTCAATACCGAAATCAGATCGATTATGTTCTTTGCAGTCAAAAAGGGAGAAACACTATACAGTCAGCCAAACCAAACCAAATCAAACAAAAAAAAAAAAAACACAAAAGAAAAGATCAGGAGTGGACTCTGGCTCAGATCATGAACTCCTCAGTGCAAAATTCAGATTGAATTGAGGAAAGTAGAGACAACTGCTAGAAGATTCAGGTATGATCTAAATCAAATCCTTTATGAGTATTCAGTGGAAGTGATAAATATATTCAAGGGATTAGACCTATAGACAAAGTGCCTGAAGAATTATGAATGAAAGTTTGTGACATTGTACAAGAGGTGCTGATCAAGATCATCTCCAAGAAAAAAAAGTTGAAAAATGCGAAACAACTGCCTGAGGAGGTTTTACAAATAATTGAGAAAAGAAGAGAAGTTAAAGGCAAATGAGAAAAGGAATGACATATTCATCTGAATGCACAGTTCCAAACAATAGCAAGGAGAGATGCGAAAGCTTTCCAGAGTGAACAAAGCAAACAAATATATAGTGGAAAACAACAGAATGGAAAAGACTAGTGATCTGTTCAAGAAAATCAGAGATACTAGGTAACATTTCATGCAAAGAGGGGCACAATAAAGGACAGAAATGGTATGAACCTAAAAGAAGCAGAGGATATTAAGATGAAGTGGCAAGATATTAAGGAGAGTTGGTAAGAATACACAGAACTATTAAAAAGAAAAGTCTTAATGACCCAGATAACCATGATGGTGTGATCACTCACCAAGAGCCAGACATCCTGGAATGCAAAGTCAAGTGGGCCTTAGGAAGCATCACAATGAACAAAGCTAGTGGAAGTGATGGAATTCCAGTTGAACCATTTCAAATCCTAAAAGATGATGCTGTGAAAGTGCTGCACTCAATATGCCAGCATATTTAGAAACCTCAGCAGTGACTGCAGGACTGGAAAAGGTAAGTGTTCATTCCAATCCCAAAGAAAAGCAATGCCAAAGGATGTTCAAACTATCACACAATTGCACTCATCTCACATACTAGCAAAGTAATGCTCAAAATTTTCCAAGCCAGGCTTCAACAGTACATAAACCATGAACTTCCAGATGTTCAAGCTGGTTTTAGAAAAGGCAGACGAAACAGAGGTCAAATTGCTAACATCCATTGGATCATCAAAAAAGCAAGAGAGTTCCAGAAAATATCTACTGCTGGTTTATTGACTACACCAAAGCCTTTGACTGTGTGCATCACAATAAACTGTGGAAAATTCTTGAAAAGATGAGAAGACCACCTTACCTGTCTCCTGAGAAATTGGTATGCAGTTCAAGAAGCAACAGTTAGAACTGGACATGGAACAATGGGCTGGTTCCCAGTTGGGAAAGAAGTACATCAAGGCTGTATATTGTAACCTTACTTATTTAACTTGTATGTAGAATACATCATGAAAAATGTCAGGCTGGATGAACTACAAGCTGGAATCAAGATTGTCAGGAGAAATATCAATAATCTCAGATGTACAGATGACACCACCTTTATGGCAGAAAGTGAAGAAGAACTAAAGAGACTCTTGATGAAAGAGAAGAGCAAAAAAGCTGGCTTAAAACTCAACATTCAAAAAACTAAGATCACGGCATCCGGTCCAATCACGTCATGGCAAATTGATGGGGAAACAATGGAAACAGTGACAGATTTTATTTTGCACTATCTGAAAAATCACTGCAGATAGTGACTGCAGCCATGAAATTAAAAGACACTGGTTCCTTGGAAGAAAAGATACAACTAACCTAGACAGCTTCTTAAAAATCAGAAACATTACTTTAACAACAAAGTCTGTCTAGTCAAAGCTATGGTTATTCTAGTAGTCATGTATGTATGTGAGTTGGACTATAAAGAAAGCTGAATGGTGAAGAATTGATCCTTTTGAAGTGTGGTGTTGGAGAAGATTCTTGAGAGTTCCTGGAACTGCAAGGAGATCAAGCCAGTCAGTCCTAAAGGAATTCAGTCCTGAATATTCTTTGGAAGAACCGATGCTGAAGCTGAAACTCCAATACTTTGGCCACATGATGCAAAGAATTGACTCACTGGAAAACACCCTGATGCTGGGAAAGTGAAGGCAGGAGGAGAAGAATATGAATGAGGATGAGACGTTTGGATGGCATCACTGACGATGGACTTGAGTTTGAGCAAGCTAACTGGTGATGCCTGGAGTGCTGCAATCATGGGTTCATAAAGATTCAGATACGACTGAGTGACTGAACTGTACTGGAGTCCATTAAGAAGATTATAGTAAAACAATTTTTAAAATGCATAAAAGCACAAAATGGAAAGTTATTTGTGCTCCGAGATAATCACAACTCTGGTGTGCTTTTTTCCCATTAATTATATAAACAAAACTGAAATTGTAATATGCACAATATTTTGCTACCAACTTTTTGCATTAATGTTTTGAAGCAATTTCTTTAATTTTTTTGGAGTGCTGTTGTTTTACAAAATTGAGTTTGTTTCTGTTATACAAGAAAGTGAATCCACTGTATGTATGCATTCTTTTATACATAGGATGGGTTTCCTATGTATAGGAAGAGTTTCCTTCCTGTTTTGATACATACAGAGCATTTAGTAGATTTCCCTGTGTTCTAAACTTCATTCTCACTTGTTATCTATTTTATATATGATAGGGTATATACATCAGTGTCAGTCTTCCAGTTCAACCCACCCCACTTCCCAACTTGTGCACTAACCGCACATTTGTTTTCTACATCTGTGTCTTTATTTCAGCTTTGTAAATATGTTCATCCATGTCATTTTTGTAAATTCCACATATAAGCAATCTTACACGGCATTTATTTTTCTCTTTCTGACTTATTTCACTCTCTATGATAGTCTCTAAGTCCATCCATCTCTCTCTACAAATGGTACAAATTAGTTTCATTTTATGGCTGAATAATATTCCATTATATATATGTACCACATCTTCTTTCTCGATTCCTGTGTTGATAAATGCTTAGGTAACCTCCATGTCCTGATTATTGAAATCAGTGCTGCAATGAACATTGGAGTACATGTATCTTTTGGAATTATTGTTTTATTAGGATATATGCCGAGGAGTGGGTTTTCTGAGTCATATGGTAGTTCCTTTTTTTTTTTTTAATTTTAAAGGAATTTCAATACTGTTCTCCATAGTAACTATATCAATTTACATTCCCACAAAGAGTATAAGAGGGTTACCTTTTCTTCATATTTCTCGAGCATTTATTCTTTGTAGATTTTTTGATAATAACCATTCTGACTGCGGTGAGGTGTTACCTCACTGTAGTTTTGATTTGTATTTTTCAAATGATTAGTAATACTGAGAATCTTTTCATGTTTGTTGGCTATCTGTAAGTCTTCTTTACAGAAATGTCTCTTTAGTTCTTCAGTAATTTTTTGAATGGATTTTTTGCTTCTTTTGATATTGGAATGCATGAGTTGTTTGTATACTTTGTATATTAATCCAGTGTCAGTTTCTTCAGTTGCAAATATATCATTCCATTCTGAGGTTTACCTTTTCTTCCTGTTGATGGTTTCAGTGACTAGGCAAAAATGATTTTTTAAAGGAGTATATCAAGTCTGTATATTGTCACCCTGCTTATTTAACTTATGCAGAGTACATCATGAGAAATGCTGGACTGGATGAACCACAAGATGGAATCAAGATTGCCGGGAGAAATATCAATAACTTCAGATATGCAGATGACATCACAATTATGGCAGAAAGTGAAGAACTAAAGAGCTTCTTCAGTGCAGTTCAGTTCAGTTCAGTCACTCAGTCCTGTCCGACTCTTGGTGACCCCATGAATCGCAGCATGTCAGACCTCCCTGTCCATCACCAACTCCCCGAGTTCACTCAGACTCACATTCATCGACTCAGGGATGCCATCCAGCCATCTCATGCTCTGTCGTCCCCTTCTCCTCCTGCCCCCAATCCCTCCCAGCATCAGAGTCTTTTCCAATTAGTCAACTCTTCACATGAGGTGGCCAAAGTACTGGAGCTTCAGCTTCAGCATCATTCCTTCTAAAGAAATCCCAGGGCCGATCTCCTTCAGAAAGGACCAGTTGGATCTGCTTGCAGTCCAAGGGACTCTCAAGAGTCTTCTCCAACAACACAGTTCAAAAGCATCAATTCTTTGGTGCCCAGCCTTCTTTACAGTTCAACTCTCACATCCATACATGACCACTGGAAAAACCATAGCCTTGACTAGACAGACCTTAGTCGGCAAAGTAATGCTAAGTGAAATAAGTCAGAGAAAGACAAATAATATATAATATCATTTACATGTGGAATTAAAAAAAAAAACTCAACAACCCCCAAAAAACTAAGATCCTAGATACAGAGAACACACTGGTGGTTATCAGAGATGGGGGTTTAGAGATAGCAAAATGTGAGGAATCAAATGGTATAAACTTCAAGTTAAAAAAGAAATAAGTCATGGAGATGTACTTGTTGTACAGCATGTTGACTATACTTAGTAATACTGTACTGCGTATCTGAAAGCTGAGGGTAAGTCTTAAAAGTTTTCATCATGAGGAAAGAAATTCTGTAACTATATATAAAGATGGATGTCAACTAGACTTTCTGTGGTGAGCATTCTGCAATATATACAAATATCAAATCATTATATTGTACACAGGAAACTAATATGTTGTATGTCAATTATGCTTAAAAATGTAGAAACATAATTTATTTTTTTACTGAGGTGAAGTTTAGCAACAGGGAATTGTACATATATTAAAACTATACAATGTGATGAGTTTTGATCAGTGCTAACACCTATGTATCAGCCATCTGATCAAAATACAGTGTTATCATTACCCATTACGTCTGATCCAGTCAATCAAGGCCCATAATTGTCCTAAGAAAATACTTTTATGATTTCTGTAACTACAATTTTTCCCTTCCCTGAAATTTGTATACATGAAATAACATAATTTGCCAATTTCACAGCAGCAGTCCCCATAATTTCTGCTGTGGAGAAGAATGATACCAGAGCTCTGCCTGCCTGCTTCAGGCTCTTACTTACTAGGAGGCAATGTTCCTCTGCCCTGATTATCAACTAGACTTTCTGTGGTGAGCATTCTGCAATATATACAAATATCAAATCATTATATTGTACACAGGAAACTAATATGTTGTATGTCAATTATGCTTAAAAATGTAGAAACATAATTTATTTTTTTACTGAGGTGAAGTTTAGCAACAGGGAATTGTACATATATTAAAACTATACAATGTGATGAGTTTTGATCAGTGCTAACACCTATGTATCAGCCATCTGATCAAAATACAGTGTTATCATTACCCATTACGTCTGATCCAGTCAATCAAAGCCCATAATTGTCCTAAGAAAATACTTTTATGATTTCTGTAACTACAATTTTTCCCTTCCCTGAAATTTGTATACATGAAATAACATAATTTGCCAATTTCACAGCAGCAGTCCCCATAATTTCTGCTGTGGAGAAGAATGATACCAGAGCTCTGCCTGCCTGCTTCAGGCTCTTACTTACTAGGAGGCAATGTTCCTCTGCCCTGGTTATCTCAGGGTCAGGTGCCAGGTGACCAGGGGCAGTATATGTATACCCTGGAGCCTGCTGAAATTATTCAAACAGTTAATCNTTCACTGAGGCACATAACACTTTTTTAAAGAAAGATCTTCAAGGTGACATAGATAAATTGATAGAGCATATAGATTATTCTTTTAATTCTAAAAGTAATTATTTTCTCACATTACTTTGGAAGCATCCCAAAATTCAAGAGAGATATTTTTAAAACCCTCTTTCCTATGCTGAATTTCCAAAGCACCATCCTTGTATTTCACACATGACTGAAGAACCAAACTACCACTTTCTGAAAATCCATCAGAAAATTCTGAGATCTTAAAATAATACACAACTGGATCAAAACAGCAATTTAGATTTGCGAGAGACAGGGAAATGATATGGAAAAATAGAATGGTCTTAATACAGGAGCAGTTTTAAAAGACTTTATTGCTTCACCACCATAAAGAGCGGGAAGTTGAGGTAGTAAGATGTGAAACACACAATGAATACTACCGCACACATCAGGACCATCCACAAAGCCTTTTTCTCTTTGGTAGTTTGAGGGGGAACTTGGAATTCTTATAAAAGTTTTCCTGTTCTCCCTGTACAATAAGTAATAATTACAACAGAGAATACAAACTCTCCAAGTTCAACTACAGTTATCATGCCAATGGTAGATGCTATGCTAATGTATTGAAGCCCTAAATCAGCAAGTCAGGGCTCAGAAGGTTCAGTGTTGTTGTCTAATCCAACATTTCTCAGAATTAGAAGTGGCAAACAGGCAGTCCCCACCATCACTCAGATGGCAGCACTGATGCCAAGGTTGTACCTATTCCAGCCTCTGGTCCTGAAGGGCTTGAGGAGAAAGAAGTATCTCTGAAGGCTGTTGCTTATCAAGAAACAAATGCTGGCATAGATATTGAGATACTTCAGGTAAAAGTACAGAAAGCAAAGGGTCCTCTGGAAAGGCCAATGGTGGCTGATTTAATAATAAATCCAGAGGGGTAAGGACAGCACGTGAGCACAATTAGCCACAGAGAAGTTGATCATGGAAATAATGGCTTTATTATTTTTGCTGATGAAGTGACACAGAACCCACAAGGCTATACTGTTGGCCCATAGACTAGGGATAAATCTTAGGATGTAAGTAGCTGCATAGAGGGAATATTGAAATGATATTTGAAGATCAGTGTCCTTTCTCTTGTACTTTTTGTGCTGTTGCTTCTCATCTTGAGGATTTGTGTTCCTTCCTTAGGGAAAACATCAGAATGAGTATTTCTGCAGAAAATAGTCTATAAATGTTGTAAAGGGTCTATCAGTCCATGTTTGGGTATACAAAGAAACTTGTCTAGCAAAGAGGTATCCAAGTGTGAACTTTCATAAATTCAAAAGATCTTTTCTATGTAAACTGCAAATAACTTGCCAATCTACAACTGGATAACAGTACTGTCAAAGATATTTTGGGGTATCAAAAAAATCACTATATTGGCAATAGCCTCAGTCATATTTTTTCCTTAGTAGTCAAAAGAAGAAGTAATTAAGCTTGCAGAGATAACCAACAAGCAAGTCTTCACTGACAAATAGTCCCTAAACATATATTTTAAGATTCTTGTTTTACATTTGGTTTTACAATTCTGTCTGTATTGTCAAAATCTGAGATCTAGGTTTCCCTATTATCAGCCTATTTTGAATGGCAATCTTACCAGGGATTAGATGACTGCTGAAATGAGTCTATGAACATTTAGGAATGAAATGTGGGATAAAGGCCTGGGAAAGAACTGGCTGGTCACTAGGCTTTGGGAAGATAAGGGTTTGGAAAAAATAGCGCAACTCAGATAACCATTGTCTCTTTCAGAATTTGTCTAAGAACACAATTAGCTCTGTTTATATAACTCTGCACTTTCTTGAAGCTTCAGTAACTTTAGAGATCTGTATTTATTAATAAAATTACAGTAACTTCGGACATTCATGTTTATTGAGACTATCCTTGCAACCATTGTAAGCAACTACCAGAGTGTGTGAAGGACTAAAGGATATCTGGTGGTAGATGTAGCAAAAGGGGTTGCCTCTACCTCAGCTCTTAGGGCAATTTCAGTGAAAAAGTTATTATTATGGACAGTTTACATTTCTAGCAATCATATTTGTCAGAAATCCTTCCCTCTAATAAGCCAAAAATCCACATCCTTGTGGTAGGCAAACCAGTTTTGACTACCAAAACTAATAAATTCTACTTCATGTTATGCATGAAACTCTTGAAATATCGAAAGATAGCAATTCTGTCATTTCTCAAATCTTCCCTTATCCAGGTTAAATATCCATCCCAAATATGAAATAGTTCTTATACTTGGCTTTGGATCAGAACATTTTCCTTTTAGTCAAAAGGGACTACAATACAGCTTACTTTACCCATGAAAATGACAGTTTAGGAACCCCTATGTTTGATTTTTTAGGAAGTATAACATGTATTTGATTGCAGAACAAAAGGATAAATGTGTTCTTAATACTCTCGTGATTTTCATCACATGTAAAAGTAGTTAGTTTGCTTCACATTTATAAAATTAAAAGGAAAATAAGACAGACTTAACATTAACTATTGAAGGCAATATAGGCTCAAGGACAGTGCCTAAACACAACCAAAAAAAAAAATAAAAGTAAAAATCACTCCACCCATGCACAGTTCATACAGTGCCAAACAACCTATTTGGTTCATTTGTGTTGACTACATGGGGCTGTTTAATAAACTGTATTTACTAACTGGTGATTGCAATCAATCAGTTCATTCCAGTAAATAGCTACTTTAAATGTGCTGTTGTTCCCCATCCCCCACCACTGAGTTGATTGTTTTGCTTAATTGACCAGTAAGTTTAACAAAATGTAGCTAAAGGTCAATGCTATCTTTTTTGTGGTTTGTTTATTCACTGAACTAAAATAATTGATCTTATGTTCTCTATGTGTGGGTGGTGTGTGTGTGTGTGTGCACATGCACCCTCAGTTGTGTTCAACTAATAAAAAGCCATATAAGGTAGAACAAATTCATTCTTTAAATAAAACTTAAGGAACAGTTAATATACATGAAGTCTTCCCTGATCAACTTTGGTTTTGTTATAATAATTGTTAACAATCGCTGAATGCCTACTTTGGACAAAATGCTATACTTTATATACACTCTCAATAGACCTTTCACAGCAATCCTGTGCAACAATAAAATATTACCAGTATTTTACAAAAAGGAAAACTGGGGCCCAAGAAAAGTAAGGCTCACTTCCTCCAAGAAAGCTTTTCCTGACCTCTCCAAACCACAGATCACTTCTACAACCTCAGAGTATCCCTAATTTTGATATTTTATTTAGTTCACTTCACACGCTGCTGCTGCTGCTAAATTGCTTCAGTTGTGTCCGACTCTGTGCGACCCCATAGATGGCAGCCCACTCACTAGCATGCTGCGTGTATTTACCTTTCCATGCAGTTAATTATGTCCCTTTGAATAGCCTGCAATCTACCACAGACATATAAAAAATGCGTTGTCTTATTTCTTCCTTTCTTCCACAATAAAGTGTCTAGTAATTGTTTTATACATATTAGAGATCCACTAAGTGTTTATTGAGTGAATGACTGAATAATACAGGATTAATGGATGAATCAGGACAAAATGTCTTACCCAGAAGATAGAAATAAGTATTTGGAGAATTTGAATTTAGCTGTGATGTTTGACTTGACCACTAGGTGTCATAAGTATGCCAACATTCAAATATCTTTTGATATTTTAACACATAATTTATTTTAAAACCCAGAGAGATGATATGGGGAGAGAGGTGGGAGTGGGGTTCAGGATTGGGAACTCATGTACACCCTTGGCGGATTCATGTCAATGTATGGCAAAACCAATACAGTATTGTAAAGTAAAATAAAAAAAATAAATAAAATAAAATAAAATAAAAATAAAATAATAACAATAAAAAATAATAAAATAAAATTTCATTAATGGAGAAATCATAATAAAGAATAAAAGCATCAATAATTTCCTGGTAACATCAGAAGCACCTTTTAATGGCATTTTAGAGAGTTTGAATTTATTTTTTTAGACATCATACTTCTCATATAATTCTCTGAAGATAGTTTGGTTCTAAGTTAATTGCAGATTCCTAGAATATTAGAACTATTAAAAGCCATTGAGATCTTCTGATCTCAGAACTTCTTATAGATGAGAAAACTAAGACCAAAAATAGGGAGATTAAAATTTTCAAATTTGAAAAGAAAATTAGCACAAATGCTAAAGCAAGGTCTCTTGTCTCCATCTACAGTACAATTTTTAATTTTCCAGGAACTTCTAAGAAGAAAATCATATTTTTGGAAAGTTTCTACTATTTCAAACTTTCAGAAACAAACAAATGTCAGAGTTTAGAACACTAAACTTGACAGTATACTGTTACAGCAAAAGGGGTATTCCAGGGCAAATGCAGTTGTTGTTTCTTTCTTTTTCTTTTTTTTTCAAACAGAATGAATATTTCCAAGTCTCAAATAATAACTGTGTATAAAGTCTGCTTAAAGGTTTTTCTTTTGAAATGTGTATTTCTTTACAGAAGGAATGTAAAGTGGGTGAAAGTCACTCAGTCATGTCCGACTCTTTCTGACCCCCATGGATTATACAGTACATGGAATTCTCCAGGCCAAAATACTGGAATGGGTAACCTTTCTCTTCTCCAGGGGATCTTCCCAACCCAGGGATCAAACCCAGATCTCCTGCATTGCAGGCAGATTCTTTACCAGCTGAGCCACAAGGGAAGTCCAAGAATACTGGAGTGGGTAGCCTATCCTTTCTCCAGAGGACTTCCCAACGCAGAAATCGAACTGGGGTCTCCTGCACTGCAGACTGATTCTTTACCAATTGAGCTATCAGGGAAGCCCACACAAAGAATAGAGTTTTACATTAGAAAATGTGTGTTTGTGTGTGAGAACTCACACTTAGTCATGTCTGGCTCTTTGCAAACCCACCACAGGCTCTTCTGCCCATGGGATTTTCCAGGCAAGAATGCTTGAGTGGCTTGCCATTTCCTCCTCCAACAGGACTTCCTGACTCCAGGTTGAACCCACATCTGTTGTAGCTCCTGCACTGACAGTCAGATTCTTTATCACTGAACCACCAAAGGATCCCTTACTTTGGAAAATAGATGTAAGCAAAAACAAATCAAGATATATACCTATCCACCACAAATAATTTCAATGCAAACATTTTAGTATATAACCATTTCCATTTTATTCTGTGGCTGTAAATCTGTAAGTTGATGTTATAAAGATATTTTTACCACTTTAACTCATATATACATATACTGTTTTATAATCATAGTTTGTATTCAATCATAGTTGCTATGATTGTAGTGCCCTGTCATAAAGATGGCAAAAATAGCACATGAAAAGATGCCCAACATCACTAATTATTAGGGAAATGCAAATCAAAACTGCAATGAGGTATCATCTCACATTGGTCACAATGGCCATCATTTTAAAAAATCTACAAACAATAAATGCTGGAGAGAGTGTGGAAAAAAGGAACTCTCTTACACTGTTGGTGGGAATGTAAATTGGTATAGCTACTAATGGAGAACAGTATGCAGGTTCCTCAAAGAAACTAAAAACAGAACTACCATGTGACCCAGCAATCTAATTCCTGAACATGTACTGGAGAAAACCATAATTCACAAAGATACATGTACCCCAATGTTCATTGCAACAATATTTACAATAGCTAGGACATGGAAGCAACCTAAATGTCCTTTGACAGAGGAATGGATAAAGAAGATGTGGTACATATATATAATGCAATATTCAGGTACTAAAAGGAATAAAATATCCATTTGCAGAGACATAAATAGACCTAGAGACTGCCATGCAGAGAGAAATAAGAGAAAAACAGAAAAGAGAAAAATATTTTATATGAACACATATGTGGAACATAGAAAAAATGGCACAGATGAACTTATTTGCAAAGTAGAAATAGAATCACAGATGTAGAGAACAAACTTATGGATACCAAAGGGGAGTGGTAACGGGGAGTGGGATTAATTGACAGATTGTGATTAACATATATACACTACTATGTATAAAATAGATAAATAATGAGAACCTACTGTATAGGACAAGGAACTACTCAATGCTCTGTGGTGACCTAAATGGGAAATAAATCTAAAACATAAGGGATATATGTATACATACAACTGACTCACTTTGCTGTACAGCAGAAACTAATATGGCACAGATGAACTTATTTGCAAAGTAGAAATAGAATCACAGATGTAGAGAACAAACTTATGGATACCAAAGGGGAGTGGTAACGGGGAGTGGGATTAATTGACAGATTGTGATTAACATATATACACTACTATGTATAAAATAGATA
Source organism: Aepyceros melampus (assembly GCA_006408695.1). NCBI lineage: Eukaryota > Metazoa > Chordata > Mammalia > Artiodactyla > Bovidae > Aepyceros > Aepyceros melampus. The sequence goes on along the minus strand of SJXQ01005548.1, from coordinate 102,683 downwards.
AATAATGAGAACCTACTGTATAGGACAAGGAACTACTCAATGCTCTGTGGTGACCTAAATGGGAAATAAATCTAAAACATAAGGGATATATGTATACATACAACTGACTCACTTTGCTGTACAGCAGAAACTAACACAACATTGTGAAGCAATTATACTCCAAGAAAAAATGTTAAAATGTAGTGTCTTGTCAGTAAATAGACATCTAAATAGCCATTTAATGGTGCATTGCTCTCCATCACGCTGATTTCACCAATTTTATACCTGATCCTGTTCCTGATGTCAACTGTCTCACTGTTCACACTGTCCATACATACTCTTTGTTGAACCCAGGGTAGGTAAGGCGCAAGGTAAGAGGCTGGAAGGAGACACGAGGAGCCAGAGGAACTACAGATATGTTTATTTTCTCCTGGCTGAGGCAGCAGCCATAGCAGTAGCTATAGCATAACCTAACACAACACAACCTCTCTCCTGGCTGCTCAGCGACCATAACATTATTCTCTCCTGGCTGATGCCAAAGCTGTAGCAATAGACATGCTATATTCTCTCCTGTCGTGGGTGACCCAACAGACACAGCCATGATGCAGCAATAATGCCACTGCTTTCTAGGTGGAGTTCATATATACCTAAGGCACAAAGTAGCCTGTGACCAAAGGAGTACCTAGTGATGTGCATACGCAGTGGTATAAGTGATCTCACCTGTTACATAAACCTCATGACATACATGTACAATGCTATAAATCATCTCAGCTGTTACATAGTCATTATTTACAAAACATAGGGCAAGAGAATGAATGAAGCACTGGTCATGGCAAACACCCTCTTCCAACAACACAAGAGAAGACTGTACACATGGACATCAAGAGATGGTCAACAACAAAATCAGATTGATTATATTCTTTGCAGCCAAAGATGGACAAGCTCTACACAGTCAACAAAAACAAGACAGANTGCTTTGGCTATTCGAGGTTTTCTATATTTCCATACAAATTGTGAAATTATTTGTTCTAGCTCTGTGAAAAATACCGTTGGTAGCTTGACAGGGATTGCATTGAATCTATAGACTGCTTTGGGTAGCATACTCATTTTCACTATATTGATTCTTCTGATCCATGAGTATGGTATATTTCTCGATCTGTTTGTGTCCTCTTTGATTTCTTTCATCAGTGTTTAATAATTTTCTATATATAGGTCTTCTATTTCTTTAGGTAGATTTATTCCTAAGTATTTTATTCTTTTTGTTGCAGTGGTGAATGGAATTGTTTCCTTAGTTTCTTCTTCTGTTTTCTCATTGTTAGTGTATAGGAATGCAAGGGATTTCTGTGTGTGGTAATTTTATATCCTGCAACTTTACTATATTCATTGATTAGCTCTAGTAATTTTCTGGTGGAGTCTTTAGGGTTTTCTATGTAGAGGATCATGTCATATGCAAACAGTGAAAATTTTACTTCTTCTTTTCCAATCTGGATTCCTTTTATTTCTTTTTCTTCTCTGATTGCTGTGGCTAAAACTTCCAAAACTATGTTGAATGGTAGTGGTGAGAGTGGGCATCCTTGTCTTGTTCCTGACTTTAGGGGAAATGCTTTCAATTTTTCACCATTGAGGATAATGTTTGCTGTGGGTTTATCAATATGGCTTTTATTATGTTGAGGTATGTTCCTTCTATACCTGCTTTCTGGAGGGTTTTTATCATAAATGGATGTTGAATTTTGTCAAAGGCTTTTCTGCATCTATTGAGATAATCATATTGTTTTTATCTTTCAGTTTGTTAATGTGGTGTATCACAATGATTGATTTGCAAATATTGAAGAATCCTTGCATCCTTGGGATAAAGCCCACTTGGTCCTGATGTATGATCTTTTTAGTACTTTGTTGGATTCTGTTTGCTAGAATTTTGTTAAGGATTTTTGCATCTATGTTTATCAGTGATACTGGCCTGTAGTTTTCTTTTTTTGTGGCATCTTTGTCTGGTTTTGTATTAGGGTGATGGTGGCCTCATAGAATGAGTTTGGAAGTTTACCTTCCTCTGCAATTTTCTGAAAGAGCTTGAGTAGAATAGGTGTTAGCTCTTCTTAAATTTTTGGTAGAATTCAGCTGTGAAGCCATCTGGTCCATTTGTTTGTTGGAAGATTTCTGATTACAATTTCGATTTCTGTGCTTGTGATGTGTCTGTTAAGATTTTCTATTTCTTCCTGGTTCAGTTTTGGAAAATTATACTTTTCTAAGAATTTAGAACTTCTTCCAGGTTGTCCATTTTATTGGCATATAGTCTCTGATAGTAGTCACTTATGATCTTGTATTTCTGTGTTGTCATTTTTCCATTTTCATTTCTAATTTTGTTGATTTGATTCTTCTTCCTTTTTTTCTTGATGAGTCTGGCTA